>JAKTPZ010000095.1:0-33564 GCA_030579215.1 Maudiozyma pseudohumilis
GGTAGTGAACTGTCAATGTGGTTTGCAGGTGTGTGGACAACACGGCGTGTACTGTCTGCAAGAAACGAGACCATCGCTGGAGTCACTGGTTGGCTCATAAGCAATTGAAGAGGCATTGCGGTGGGTTGATTTGTGCTGAGGTGTTGGGGCAGCTGAGTACAACAACCTAGTTCCCCACAGCACAGCACACTTGATCAACGGTCTTCTTATATAAGATATTGGTTGTATTTTTTGTAATGCCCTGCCATTTTCTGTCTGTCTTTTGGCGTCCGATTTTGTGTTTTCGCGTCTGACGCCAGGAGCGAAAATACGGAAACGCGAAATGTTCAAGACGGAGTTCTGGGCCCTTTTAGTTAAGAACAGAGGTAGGACTTTTGAGAGGGATGGTGCACGATGCAAAGGTTGATTGCTGCATGGGGACACAGTTCGGAGTGACGCCTAAGTATACGGTGCAATTCCCCGGAGTGAGGACTTTGTAGTAATAAGTTCCGGGCTTTGTTGCCTGGAGAATTGGTGGCAGAGCGAGGCTGATTGACCTCCTGATTTGCGCATGAATAGATATTCGGTAGTGTTTCGAATTTAGGTGAGAGGTTAGCGCAAGTGGTTTTCTTTGGTGTAGGTTATTTTTAATATTTCTTTCTGCTTGAGGTTTATGCAGAATTTGTTAGAAAGGAGAGGGATAGACCTTTTTCTTGTGAAATTCTGGCGCGACTTTGTTCTTCAGGCTTTTTTAATGCATTACGATATTCTGTCATTGTGGGTGAAATATTGGAGTGGGCTGTGTTTTAAGTTCGTTGTGCTTGCCAATTGTCACTTATGTAAGAGGTGAAGTGGTTTATCACGAGAATTTAGACTACAGATAAATATTCATTGCTTAGCGGAGTGATATGTAGAATCCATGAATGTTTGGGTACACACTCATCATGTATTGGTTATAGCACTCTGTGAGTTATTTCATTTCAAATATTCAAAAGGGTAATAGTGGGGTGTCCCCGTTCATCCAATACATCATATTGCAATGGGCCATCTCTCCGACAAATTTGTTCAAAGCAGTATTGCCATATTATCATACAGGCCTACACACACCCACACACTCAATTATTCTAATGATGTTGTTAATAGCCACATACTTCGTTGTGGCCGATTATGTAGTTGATATACAGATCATTAAGCAGCAATCTCATGCTCGAAGCTCGATTTGATGACTCCAATGACAGCGCTGGCTTGGATGCGGTCGCTACCACCCTTAGAAATGGCATATTCAAGGTCACCAAGTAGGGTCAATAGATCAATACGTGTAGCCTCTTGCTCAAGTTGGTACGCCTCCAACTCTTCAACTAGGCCCTCGATCAGATCGATGAGTGCCAGACCATGTGCCTGTCGCACTGTGTTCAATGTGTAATAGGCAGTACTCCAGTCATCCTCAAGTATAGACTTTAGCACACGTTTGATATCCTCAGGACGCGGAGCACCACAGCACTCGTACACAGTTTCATCACTGATTTCTTCGGTTTCTGGATCATCTAGGGTAGCTTTACTTGCCTGGAGCACGTTGAGCACACGACGCATGTCACCCTTGGACAGCTTTAGGAGGGCGCTCTGGGCAGACGCACTCACCTTCAAGTGCTCGTGAGCCAGAACATTGGCAATACGACGCTCAATCGCATCGTTAGGCAATGGTTGGAAACGGAATCGCGTACATCTACTCAGCAGTGCTGGCGTCAGTTTGTGAGCGTAATTTGCTAGGATACAGAAACGCGTGTTCTTGGTGTACTTCTCGATAATACGTCTCAGGGCATTTTGAGCAGCATTAGTCATAGCATCAGCCTCATCTAGGATGATCAGCTTGAATCCACGCGAGAAGATCTGCCTTGTTGAGGCAAACTCTTTGATTTGGTTACGCACAACATCGATACCTCTGTCGTCGGACGCGTTTAGCTCCAAGACCATATTGGAGTAGTTCTTGCCGTACAGTTCACGGGCCAGAGCTACAATCGTGGAAGTCTTACCGGTACCTGGTGGACCATAGAATAATAAATGTGGCAGCTTACCTTCAGCGACGAATTTGCGCACAGTTCCAACGATTTCAGTTTGGCCGTAGACATCGTCTAAGGTTGTAGGACGGTATTTCTCAACCCATGGAAGGTTATCGGCGGTTCTGGCTGTAGCATCGACACTCATTACGAAAGATGGACAGATGTGATTGTACCTTTTTGTTCAATTTAAAACTCTTTTGACATTTGGCGAGGGCCTCTTCATAACTGGAAATTTCAGTTGTTATATAAGACGCGTCGCCGAATAAATTTGCTAGCAGAAAGGGATTAAAGAATATTCGCTGGTTACGAGAATAAGGGCAATATCTGATGTTGATTTACATATATTTCATATTTAATTCAGTAAATGATGCATATGAAACCAATATTCGCATAAAGGGTGTCCTAATCGGTGCATTTATTTAATATCGCAGTCACGTGACCTTTCGCATATTTTATTATGCGATGCCCATACAAAGAAGCCAAAATTTCCAACTTTTGCACCAGTTTGAACTATATGCAAGAGCAAATATAGGGCAAATACAACGACAAAGGCTGTTGTGGAAGAAAATCCGTACATATCTGACACTTACATCACAATGAGTAGTCGTTCTGGGAGTGTCATGTACTCAATTTTGCCTTTCCTAACCCTGGTAACAGTGGCGCAGGCCTGGTTCGGCTCTGATATCGCTAATACTCCAAATGATTCAACACAACGCTTTGATGGGTATGAACTTGGCGGATTTGGCCTTCCCGGTGGCCCAAACTACATAAAACGTCAGTTGTATAATGACGGTGATCTTAAGGAGGCTATTCTCCATGGCACAAGTTCAATTATTGACAGTGATAACATCGCAGAGTGGACGCCAATATCATCGAATCTGACTGCTGGCCAGCAAGATTTCTATGTTTTCAACATTGACACAGAATCCACAGATAAATCATTTTCTCCTACCTACGAGATTCTCATATTTATGAGTGGAAATCTTTGCAATTTGAACGATGCACCAAATGATATCGCTCCAATGATTACATGTGCCTTCAACGATAGTGTGACATCCGACCCTTCAAGTGGATGGCCGGTACTTTTCTATGATGGTTACCTCCAGGGTCTTATGGTAAGTCCTATCCAAACGGAATCTGAGGATAACATCACTTCGCTCTATTCTAATCTATATGTGGCTGTACAAGTGTACAACACAACTACAGGCGTACCTCTTACCGCAGGAGAGTATCCAGGAATACATTGGGAGTACCACCTGTCTATATCTGAGAACGATCTGGTTTACCAGTGGGATAACAGAACATGGATGGATGTACTGGACACCGATATCGATTCCGCATTGCTTGTGACAGGAGCGACTACACCCAATTCATATGGCTCTATTAATGATAATTTCACGATTCAAGATACGTCGCTGTATGATGTTTACGTTTATGGGTATAACGAGAGTGAAAATATACAAGCTCAGCTGAACAAATCCCTTTGTGCGGTTAAAAATGGAGACTACCTGGTATCTTCTAACGGTGTTAAAGCATCTCAAGATGTTGATCTAGACAAATCTGAACTTTCTATTCAAAAGATTATCAATGATGGGAATAATAGCACAAATGAATATTTCTATGTCACCGGTCTGAACAAGTCAACATCATACGTGGCTTATCTAACTAAAAAGATTGGAAAACGAGGGAACTTATCAGATATCGGGGGTATCATATTCCAACAGGTGATTTTCAAAACCGCAGAGGATAATTCATGTTCACTCATACACTCTCTAGATTTCTGTCAAGATGTCGCATATTCTGTGCCCACTTCTGAACTGTATCTCGGAAACAAAACCCTCATGGCAGAGGCTTACGACAATATATCCACGTCATTGTATGCAAACTTTAGTAAAGCACTGCAGCTTATCCCATGCGATACAGAAAAGGATGCACGTTATTCTCCTTTAAGGACATGTGATGATTGTGCACAATCTTATAGAAACTGGGTGTGTTCCGTATCTATCCCACGCTGTACTAAGGACACACCTAGTTACTACATGTTCCGCAATAAGAACAAAAATCGAAACACGTATATCGACGAGCAGATACAGCCTTTGAGAGATTACTATGAGATTCTACCATGTATTGATATGTGCTATTCAATTGTTCGAGATTGTCCGAGCAACTTTGGCTTCCAATGTCCAGATATAGGAAATACGCCAGATTTGTTGTTCAATAGTTATAATTTTTACAACGATAATTCAGATTTCATCACCTGCAACCTAATGGGAAATGACACAGATACCGTTGACTATAATTCGTAGGGTGATGTGTTGTGAAATCGTTTTTTTAAGAACAGAGCGCCGTTTGCATATAGAAAATACATATTTCTGAAATGAATAACTGCGATATTACGTAAAATATTTTATTCCTCTAGTTACATATATACTTACATTTCATCAGCCGTTCTCTTATTAGGATTGGCGGCTTCAACAGTTGTTGAAGTAGTGGCAGGAGTCGTCTCCACAGGAGTCTCGTCAACTGGAGCTGCATCCTCGATGGCCTTCTTTTCGGCGTCAAAGGCATTCTCTGCCTTTTTGATCTCATCGCTAATTTTAACAACAGGACCCTGTTCTAGAACCTCAGCAAGAACTTTACTCCACACCTTCTCATCCTTCTCACTGAAATCTTCAAACTTGAACACATTCCCCTCCTCTAAGGACCATTTCTCCTGCTGCAGACGAATCAACTTGACCATATATGATGAACTTCTCAGAGCCTTACCAATATCACTGATTAAAGAACGGATATAAGTACCAGATGAAACCTTAGCCTTAAAGTGCAGCAAAGGAGCACGATAAGCATCAGCCTCGTCCTCGATGATTTTGAGCTCCTCCTCTGTTAATGGTAATGGGTCCTCGACCTGGGCAACCTCGGTTTCTAATCCATGTTTCTCACAGTACTCCTTAGAGAAGTAGAGTGTGTCATTCAACAGATTAGCATTGAGCAACTTCACTGTATCCTTTGCATCATCAGTTGCTGGTCTTAGCAGAGGGTAATTGTGCTTTCTTGATAGACAGTCAGGGAAAAACTCCATTTCGTGGATTGTAACTTGTCTTGGCTCGATGGCCCTTGGCAGTGGCTTACCCTCTCTGGCGTACTGATGCAATGGTTTACCATCCATCTTCAAGGCAGCGAAGATTGGAGGCGTCTGTTTCAATGACCCTTCAAACTTCTCCTTGAGCCCCAGGAGGTCTTCCTTGTTCAATTGCTTGACGGAGTTCTCGGAAAGCATCTCACCTTCAACGTCACCTGAGGTAGTCGAAACACCAAACAGAGCTTCAGCTTCGTACACCTTAATACATCCGCCAAGGTAGTTGGATAGTCTCTTGGTACCGGAACCAATACCAATCACAAGGACACCAGATGCAAGTGGATCAAGGGTGCCACCGTGACCCATCTTTACCTTAGAGACCTTTCTTAGTTTCCGTTTGCTAGGCTTCTTACCTGTTTGCTGCTGGTACATCTGCATTCTTTCAGCTGTGGCTCTGGCAATCTCCTTGGAGAAGATCTGACTGTTATTGAACAGGTGCTGCAGTTTCATCATAAACTGGTTGGAAGTAATGCCGCTTGGCTTCTCAATAGCAAAAATACCGTTCATCGTTGATAAATTGGGTAGTGATGCGATGGATAGTTATTCTTGAATCGTGTTAAGAATAGAATACCTAATGCTGTCTGTTTTTAAAGCAAGTATCTTTTTAGATGTTTGTGTGACTGACATCCAGATGACCTAAGCTCGAAAATTTTTCAGATAGGCTAAGCGATGAGGTAACATCAACCTAAGAAAATGCCGTACGGTATGGGAAGGGTCTATGCATATGGATTAAACATGAGGAAAGTATTTGGCCAAAGTCTCATTAATCTCTATAAAAACTATGTATAATGACTATGTTGGTGCTATATAAGTGACGCATGAAGACTAATCCATGAGTCTGTCCTTCTTTTTACGTATTTGTCTTACTTTCTCCTTCAAACCACTGTTCCAATTCACCGAAGTCGCACTCCGTTTAAAACCGTATCCGCCAGACGAGGTATTATTCAGTTGTTCTTCTGACATGTGGGCGTGGTTCATTGTTTTTGACTTATGAACAGGATGGTTCTGCGAGGAAGATGCGCTCGAATGAGCCTTGTTTTGTTGTTCGTGTTCGTTGGTTGCATTTTCGTTGACATTGTGCTGGCTTGATGATTTATGGGTATCACTCATGGGTTTGTGCTTCTGTCGTTGCGTGGTGACGTATTTTCTGCAACGGTCGATTTCGTCTTGGTCCAGGTTGTTAAACGTGATTCTCTTTTTGAATATAATCTTTTCGAATATGTCGTTGGGATTCAGTAATTTCTTTGGGAATGTCTGAACGATCTGGAACAGTTCCATCTCACTTTCCTCGGGTGAGTTGTTATTCCTGTTCTTATTTTGATTTCCGTTGAGACTGTAATGGGTTAAAGAGTTGTGATGTTTCCCCTTGAGCAGCTCCTCCTCACTCAGCTTCAAAATGCCTAGTGATACTTTGAAGAGGAAATGTGAGCCCTCGTAAAAGAGACAATCCCAAACCCTTAATGTGACCTCGATCGGCAACACACCGACAAAACAACTCATGAACCAGCTGGCTGTGCATAGTGTAACGGGGGGCAGCTTCAGCAAAAAATCGTTCTTGGATTCGCCATTATGCGAATGATTGTGATTATTGGAGGACGAGAATCCAGAATTCATGAGTTTGTTCAGGTTGCTCCCTTTGTTGGAACTATTCTTCTGGGACGGTATGATGTAGTCCCACAATTCAGGAAGGTATTCCTGTACGCATAACATAAGAACACCTTGATCGATATTTACACCCTCTAGATTGACGTTATGCACACCAGGTAGGTATTTTGATGTGAGAAGCACCAGCATCCAAAACGACTTCTCCTCGTCTAAAAATAATAACAAAAGCCCCGCAAGAAAGTTCATAGACTGACAGTAACCGATTTTGGGATTGTACAAAGAAAAAGCTACCAGGACCCGTCTCAGGGACTTGATCATTTCCGGTTCCCCATCTTGGAAGGACTCCTTTTGGAAATGTATATTATCAGGGAACGTTCTGTTCAAATCTCTCTCGATAATTTCCAGGTCCGGGTACTTCTCTTCCTTATCTGGGAGGGAGTCTATAATTGTTATTTTCTGAAGTAAAAGAGAGTACTGTTCGGGGTTCTCGTCCAAAAGTTCCTGTCCATTCGCAAAATACCACCAGGCATTCCCTCTCCATTCGGCGGGTACACCCTTTCTCACGTATCGTTTGAGTTTCTCGTTCTTTGGCGGGAAGCGTCTCACAGCATCATCAATCGTAGGCAGGCCGTGCTTCTCCAGCAACAGCACCCACTTATTCTTCCTTCTCTCGCAAAACTGGTAGTATTCGGACCACCAACTGTCATATTGTAGCTCGGTTATGTATGTTGTTTGCTTCTTGAACCCATATCTATCAAAATGTTCCGCATCTTTGCTGGAAATGTTGATCCGGGGCGATTTGGGAATTTGTGCATGTTGCGACTCCACTGTAGGCAAGCTGGTGTCTTGGGAAGACGTTAGGTTCTGATCGGTTAGAGTCGATTTACTCATGAGTGCATCCAGTCTAGTCATCTCTTCCGACTCTTCTTCCGAGACTATCTGGGACTCATTGTCGTCGTCGTCGTCGTCGTCGTCGTCATCGTCGCCGTATAGATCAATGACGCTGAGGTTAGAGTTGCCTCCAATCGTCGACGGCGACGCTTGAACAGCAGCCTGGTGGTATTCAGGTTCCAGCCGTGTATGTTGTGTCTGTGGGGACAGTCTTATATGTTGTGTGTGTGGGGATAGCCTTGTACCGTCGTTAAACATCTGTCTGTTTAGAGCCGGATCACTCTTGTTCAACGAGTGGAACTGCATCTCCCCCTGTAAAGACGGCACAGACGGCGATCTCGGCAGCGATTGTGGTACAAATGACGGTGGTTTCCCGAGCTGCATGTGACTGCCGCCCGAATAAGACGTTCTGCTGTTGTTAGCCTGCATTTTATGCTGTTTTGTTGTGTGACTTGTTGACAGATCGTTCAGATGCGATTATGCTCGTTTAAATATAGCACACAAATAAGCAATGTCAATTAGCCGAAAAGCGTCTCGTTTCCTAGCAAACCGGGTGTGCACTGTCGAAATATCTCCTTGGCAGGTCCTGTACTCTACTGGTTTGGCGAGTTATTCGAACACTCAGAGCTGGTTTACTGAACGGCGATTGTCCCTTTCTTATATAAGAGATGGGATCTCCTGGCGACATTTTCACTCGAAGTCCAGCCAGAAAGAGCGCGGGGCCATTTTCTGGTGATGATGTCAGGTGAAAATAAAAAAATAACAGCACTATAAGTGTCTGATGGGATAAACGAGGGAAGGGAAAGAGGGCATATTTGCTGCATTCTAGACCCAGATCTGGCTATTGCATTATTCCGACTGCATCGTAGGGCGAAATATCGTTAACCAGTTGTTGGAATTGCGCTTATTTTGGTTCTGGAAGCGCTAAATTTGGACTATTTTGGGAGAAGTTTGACTACAAAAGAGGCTAGACGCACTACGCCAAAAGAAGGATAAGAAAAGGGTATTCTGTCGAGAGAAAAAGAACGTGTGAGTGTTTTCCACGATGGATGGAAATCTTTGGAGGTCCTCGAGTAACTTGGGGAATATCGAATTCTCTAGTTGCAAGCTAGGGTACTATGGGTCAGGACTTTTGGTCGGAAAGTCGCTTCCCGCCCCGGTTATGTTTGCAGATGACGTATACTTTCAGAGTTACTGCTACGATTACAAGCCAGCCTACATGGCTGGAACACTATACGATATACCTGCCACATATATTGATCCTGTGGTGAAGGACTGGAACAACTACCTGGACCTGACCGGGCCAAACTCCGGGTCGTTTCAGTACAGCATATACCCGATCATCATATCGTTCACAACCAACTTCATAATAACGTTTACCATGACGGTGTTGGCTTTCATCAATATGGCCGATAAACCTTACAGGTACGCGTCTAGGTGTTTGAAGCTGGGATCGCTGATAGCGAGTGTTAACCTGGCTATATCGCTGTCAAACCTCATATACATGCTGAAGGACGAATATACCAAGTATGGAATCGCAGGGAAGCACTGCGTCATTCAGTTCTTTGAGTTCAACACCACATTCATTACTCTGGACTTCATATCCACATTTATCCTGCAGTGTTGCCAAACGTTCATTCTCATGCGGACGTTTGATCGGAAACAGGAGAAGCGGATCATCTTCTGTGTGGGTGTAAGCCTCGCGCTCATATCCAACCTCCTGTGGGTTGTTCCCAAGTACCATGACATCGTGCATGGTGTCAATAAACAAAATGAGAATGATAACTGGGAACTGCTGCCTCCATTTGTGTACATGTTCAAGATTGTCATTGCTGCGTCTTACGCATGTTTGATCATAAACTATATGATTGGGAAACGGAAATTCTGTTTCCAGACTCTGCAGTTAGCATTTCTGACCCATTTGGCACTATTCGTGGTCCTGCTCCTCCCGGGATTCTTTATCGCTGATCTGGCCAACTACTGGATATACGAGCTCAGTGAACTGTTCAACACCACATGCTATGTGAGTTGCACTTACGTAGTGTGGGAGTGGCTTGAACGTCTTGATATCGTGCAAAAACGCGAACAAGCACAGAGTATCCTGGGAAGAGCTATCTACGAGGACGAACAACAAAATTACACGTTTGCTAAGTACGCACTTAAGGTACAGGATGCGTTGACCAGAAAGGAATCAGCTACGCAATATGAGCGCGACGTTGACAATGATACTGAAGGCGGTGACTCAGCGTCTTCCAAGTACGGTGGTTCGGATGATAAAGATTCTGGGAAGCACTTACCAAGAACCACGGCACGAACAGTTCAACTTGAAAACACCACAACCACGGTGTCGGACAGCACTGATGCATCTAATGATGATGTCGCTCGGTGTGAAAACGATTCAGGCAGTATCAATCAAGTTCGGTTTAATACGAAGAAAAGCTATGGAGATATGGCACACGAGACATTCGATAGTACAGTCAATAACGTAGTTTATTTCGCGGACAAGGTCATGCTGAAAACATTCGGGTCTAACTCATTCGGTGGTAGTTCCAAGAGCTCTTCTAACTCGAAGATCGAAAAGGAACAAGTGAAAAAGAGGATCGGTCTCGACCGCACAAACAAGGTTTATGTCTACTCCACAAAGGATATTGAGTTTGAGTCAGATATAGACGAGGAGGATGAAGATGAGCATGTAGATGTGTAGATTTGGGTAAGGATTGAAGACAAAAAGTCTCCTGCGTCTAGCATACCTATATATACACATGTATAACAAATTAATGAATATTCGATTGCATAAGCATAGCAAAATAGATAACATACGCCAAGGTTGCTCGCATATCAAAAAAAAGTAACTGAAACCTTGCCAATGATGATGATGATGATGATGATGATATAATTTTTATTATGAACAGGTAGAATATTATTATGCTAGATAAGTTGAAAGTATATATTAAATACCTTACACTTTCGTCAGGTAGTCCCAGTTGTCAAATGCATCTCCAATTGGCTTCCAATATATATTATTTGGGTATTTCATGTACCTGACGCCATTTCTTGTCACTGGGACGTTTTTGTTGAGTTTTAAAGTATAATCCTTGTTCGAATTATGGCCCCAGAACGTATTACGTCTTTTGGTTGGTTTTAACCAGTACATTCTCCCGAAGCCTGGAACAGGGCTGCTTCTAACCAAACAATCTACTGATTTCGAGCTGTCAGTGAAACAAATGGAGGGTACGTTATGGCTTAGTTTGTTTACAATATTTCTCACTTTCGTGATAACCGTTCTTTTGAACTCCTTCGTTTCCCTAGCAGTATCGTATGATGCAAGGATACTGTTATATATAGGAAAAATCTGGTCCATTATATTTTTCTGAAGGAATGATTTAGTTGATCTCGAACAAGATTTTGTCAGTTGCACATAGACGTGAAGTGGCGGCATGCAACTTTTCGTCTGTGTGTAAACTGACAGACCACTTTGTTGGAAAAATATCTCAGAGAGGTATGCCATTAAACCCTTTATCTCCTTCTTGATTGTTTCTTGGTCATCATTGATAAACTTATGGTTGAAGGCCATCTTTTTGTGCTCAGTTCTGAAAACTTCGCGAGCTTTATTCAATCTTTTCACAGTTTCGGTGTCTACTTTAGGATTCATAGAATTCTTGGCATTTTTATTGTAATAATTGTTTTTCTCGGTTACACCTGTGCTGAATGGGTTTATCATCTCCAAATCGTCATTTATTCTAGGGTTATGGACCTTCATGACGATCATAGAGTTGGATTCGTCGCTCTGCTCTGTTACATTCGAGGTTTCGGTGCTCTGTGGCTGAAATGGTTTTAAACTCGAGACGACTCTCTTTGGGATATTCTTGAATGGTTCGTCAGAGTATACCATACCACCTATCGACGCATCCCACGGTATCACAGGATTCTTCCTACGGTAGGTGACATTCTCCTCGTCTGGTGCTAAGTCAGTCTCGTTTTCCAAGTCACTCAACTTTATCTCCTCAAGTACTTCTCTGAATTTCGCCCTCTTCTCTGGGCTCTTCAGTGATGCTTCAATGATGTCTACCAGCTTCGAATTAGCAATGGAACTTAGCATAGAGTCCGTTTTGTATTTGGAGAAGTACTCCGAGGCCTCGAGTGTTGACTTCCCTAGGAAAAGAGGTCTATAACCGGCGAAAAGACCCTCTGTCTCTATGTCAGCTATTGATATGTATTCAGTCGTCGGGACTTTCGGGACCAGAGTATACTTCTTGGTCCTGTTGATGTCACGGAGTTGCATCTTTGCAGAAGAACCGCTACTCTTCGCACTTGGTCCGGATGCAGACTGCTTAACCGCGCATTTCTCACGTATCGTACTCTGCACAGAAACATTCGCGGTGTCTTCTGCACTTGACTTCTCCCTTCTGCATTCATCATGGTCGCCGTTCTTGGATGTCGATATACCCCTGCGAGCCACGTGTGGCCCCGCACTTCCAAGAAGAGAGCGGACTGGTATAAATACCCTCCTAGTAAACTGGCGAGCCCTTAGTATGTTCATAGTATTGAAGAATGGTCTTATCGAGATGCTGTATTGGTTGCGCTGTTTGTGAGTCCCGAAAGATCTCTCTTGTTCCCAATATCTCCTTTAGAAATCTTATACCGTGCAATGTGAGTCACAGTTAAAATAACTTAAAAAGAAACCAAAAAAATGGGTCTCCTTGATAAACAGCAAGGCACTATTGGATCGCAACCTTTATAGTGATAACAGCGGTATTCGTTCAAGTGTTTATTCATATGATTCAAGATTCAAAAAGTGTATTGTAAAGAGCATCTTTCGCTTATAACGGCTGAGCTAGTTATAATGTACGGATAAATATATCACTTTCAACGATGTGAAAAGTGCGGCGGGGCGCCTCGATATCGTAAATATAGGAATAATAAGGTCAAAGTGAGGCTCGAAAGAGAGGTGAAGTTGGGTGTTAAAAGAGATAAAGAGGTAGATATATTCAGTTTGTTGCTTATAACACTTATTTAACGACTTAAATAAGGGCTGAGACGACTTTATTAAGGAACTCTACCCTACTTTAACAGTTTGTTTCCTGGTTTAGACAAGTTTTGTTATACGAGCAACATAGGGACAGGCATTAGACACATTCCTCCTCCACAGTTATGAGTGTTGCTACAAGCCAATTTTCGGTTCTCCAGAAGCAATTGGATGCAGAGTTGCATACTCTATCTGCGGAGTCCAAACGCCGGAACAACGAGATTAAGAATGCCAGTGACAAATCGATCAAAATCCTCAAGACAGTGCATAGCGCCACTGATCTGCTACGCCATCCAGACTTCGTGGTACCGTTTACACTAGCCAGTTCTTCTAGGAATGCGAAGTTAACGTCGATTGCCATCCAGTGTCTGCAAGGATTGTCCTCTTCGGAGTGTATTCCTGAGGCCAGACTTGGAGAGGTGCTTGATGGGTTCATGGAATCGACGCATTTGGCTATGGAGATTCAATTGAAGGTTCTACAGGTGGTTCCTATTTTCTTCAAAACGTACGCAAGATACATTACTGGAGACCTCTGTGCTAAATTGCTGCAATGCTGTGCGAACTTATTGCAAACCCCTCACAAGTCATCGATTGTTGCAGGTACAGCCAGCGCTACCTTGCAGCAACTTATTAACGAAATATTCGATAGATTGTCTTATACGTGGGACTCACCCGATGCTGTTTCAGAGGAGGGTAAAGGGTCTCAGCAGAAGACAATGAAAGAAGATTATGAAGTTCTCATTAACAACTCTGAGAGTATAAAGGTGAATACATATCGATACGACGCGAACAAGTTATTCGCAGCATTATTCAGTGCCCTTGAATCCAAGAACTTGAATAACCAGCAGAAAAAGGAGGTCAATTCGTATCTGAATGTTAATGAACTTCCAATGGACTACGGTCTGGAGATTCTGGAATCGATCTTGGCTAATAGTTGGGAGGCCTTTGTTAAATTTGAAGACTTGCAATTTATCCTGAAGATTAAGGGTATTCCGTTACTACTTCGTTCAATGTCATCTTCCAAACACTTCGCCATTGTTGTGAGGAGTTGTCGTTGTATCAGATTACTTCTAAAGACAGAGTACCTTGGGGTTTTGGAAATTGAGCTTGAGGTAATTTTATCATTGCTCATCCATAACCTCTCACTAGCTTCAAAGTTACCAAATTGGCACAGAATATTGGTATTAGAGATCTTTAACGAAGTATCTAAGGATATTGGCATCATTTCTAACATATTTCTGTCATACGACAATTTTCCCGATAAGAAGCACATCCTCGAGAACTTACTACAGGAATCGTATAAACTTCTCAAATCAGATGAGTGTTACACATATCTAAGTGAATCTCCAATAATTGAAAAGATGGATATGCCTCCGATCTCTAACGAGGAAATGAGCTCTAAGATGAGATATCTCCAATTACTTGACAAGACCAACGCACCATCGACAAACCACGGCTACATTATTTGGCTCATTCTAAATTTCACAAATATGTGGGCTGAAAAGATGAATACGTTGGTCCTAGACTCAAATGCACCAAATTCTGGAGAGAGCACTCCAACTACTGAAGAATTGACAGCATTTTTCAACGGTGTTTTCCCTGGTCTGTGCGAGTTATATGACGTGTTCTTATACTCGACTGCCATTGATTCACATCTTTTCCACTCCATAGTAAGAGCATTTCAGAAGTTAGCATATAGTGCAGGTATCCTAGGTCTGCAGACTCCTCTGGACAAATGTTATAATATGTTTGCTCTTTCGATCGTAAATAATGTTGTCAATGATAACGATACCGAGGCATCGAATGGTGGAGATGAAGATAATGATGAAACAGCAGCAGCAAATTCAACATCGGGTAGTTATCTTAATGCAATAAGTGAATCGCTTATCGGAACGACAGGTGAAGATGACGCAAAGAAGGAGGTGATGGATAATAGAAAGTTGCATTCGAGATCTTTTAACTCAAAGCAAATTAGTCTCTTTAGGGCATTAATGTCCTTATCTATTTCGCTTGGTTCAACATTGGGCAGTGAAAACTGGAGATTCGTCTTTTTGACTTGGCAATGGGTATCCTACTACATCTATGGGCCATCTATTGATTTCATGGAGGGTTCATATACAGAGGATGTTCCAGCATCTCCCTCTATCTCTAAAAATGATGTTGCAAGCATTGAAGGAAGTATTCTAAAACTGTTTGAAAGTACAACGACTTACTCCTCGGGATCGTTTCAGGGATTGCTGAAATGTCTTGTTGAAGAATCAAACACCACGCTATTCAATATTCAGGTGTCAGACTCCATTCATCCAGTTTCTAAGGATCATGAAATAATGAATTGTATCTACAATAAAGGATTTTATATCACACAGATTGGCGAGATATCCACCTACAACTACAACAGATTCCTGACAGGTACAAAGGGTAAAGACTCTTGGACACTGGTGATTGACTATTTTATCTCATTGATTTCCAATAGAGCGATCAAAAGTTCATCATTAAGATTATACATCGCTCGAGTATTCATGGACATTATCAAGAATGCAACAGAGGATGTTAGTCGAATTTCCGAAGAAGAAAATAGCAATGATAAGTTTTCGATCCTTGAGGATTATATCATGTGCGCCTTAATGGACACCATTGATTCCTTGAGTAAATTGACTATAACAAAGGATGATATTTATAAGGGTGTTCTGAATGTAGAATCGGAGATTCTGCTTCAGATATTATCTACTCTTAAGGGAATTCTGAATGAATTTGGAGAGATTCTCACACATTCGTGGTTGACTGTTTTCAAGGTGATCAACTCCCCGTTTGAAGTTTTGAAGTACGATATGGTAAGCTTAAATGACAATGATGCAGAAGGTGCTGCTCTAATGAGTGCAATTGTTCAGAAACACCTTGAGATGATTCAAATATCTTACGATGTGTTCAAGTTAGTATCTGACGACTTCTTACAATCCCTTCCATTGGACACTATCGAATATGTTATTGATACATTGGTAAACTTCATTGGACAAGAGAGAAATTTAAACATTTCATTCTCTTCGATCAGTCAATTTTGGTTAGTCGGTGATTATCTCAGAGGTAAAAAAACGACGAACTGCACATTACCGAAGGATGAAATTGCAGGATTCGCAAATGCTATTTCCTCAGGTAAACTCACCGATATCCTAAGGTCTAATGATAAGCCGCTCTACAAGATATACAATGCGTTGTGGATCTACCTCCTTATCCAACTAATAAAATGTACGGAAGACAAGAGAGTTGAAATCAAGAATGGTGCGATTCAAACATTTTATAGAATTCTCGATTCGCATACTAATTGTCTTCCTCCGTGGAGTATTATCTTCAATGAAGTATTAAAGCCTTTACTCACTAGAAATACAACCCTTGAAAATGCAGGTGATTACGTTGAATTCTATGATATGACATTAAAAGGATTACTAAAGCTGTACACGACATACCACAAAGAATTTGGTTTGGTAGATAATGATACTGAGAGCTGGACCATCCTTCTAACTTTCTTTGAATCCATTTTTCAGTCTCCTGTAATCTCAGTCAAGTACGTGGCCATAAAATATTTTAACAATTTGATGACGGTGATTGATGGTGTTGCAGACCTGCCCCACGAGATACCAATAAGGGCACATGAAATATGGACCGATTACCATATTATATATGGCGACACCCAACCTACCGACTCATTTAATAATAAATCAGAATATGATTGCGTCCTTGAATTGGTTAGTGGCTTCCCTGTGCTCTACAATATGATGAACAACAGGCAATTAATCAATGTTGAAATTGTGGAAAAATCGTTAAATGTATTCAATGCTGCATCCAGGTATCCATTGCTACCAGAGCATACATCAGATAAAAATAAACCATCTGAGTTACAAAAAGCAATCCTAGAGGGTATTAATCTTTTCGGTAATGATCAAGAAGATGGTATTGAACTGTTATTATTGTTCCAAATTGCTAAACTTTGCACTTTGACATTTAATACCAGGGAGAAAATTGAGCAAAAAATTGGTTCTAAACTAGGAAAGTCATCAGGTCGTGTCCCTTCGTTTGAGGCTGTAAGTTATCAGGCGTGTGAGATGATGCATGACAGGTTACAAGCTATTGCGCCAGATATGGATCTTCCCCTGGATAAAGAAAAATATGTCATTAAGATCTTAAGGAACTTGTCAGACGTTATTAGAAGGAAGTCAATGATCGGAATGAAGGTTGATGTCTCCCCACCTATATGGATATTGGCTTCCAAGTCGTTCAGAATCCTAGTTGTAAAGATTTTTGCTTACATACCCAAGGGTACTATAACTGACTCCTTTAAGGATGAGTTCTATGAAATATTCATCGAGGCCAGTACAAATACGATAGATAAGGGTACTGGAGACCAACAAGATCTAATAGAGGATGAAGATATTCAGGAGTATTCTGAATATAGATCAATTCTGTTAAGGGAGGATATTGTATCATCAATAACTGTGGATCAGTTAGTATATTTCATCTCGATTGTGTGGAGAAACTCTTTGATTTATCAACTAGATGAAATTGAGGGTATTCTGGTACATTCCAGTACAGATTTGACGACAGTAACAAAGGATATTACAGCTACTAAGTTTGACGATTTATTTGGATCAATTGTGGAACCTCCTTTATACTCAAACACCAAAATCTCGCTGGTTTGTCTGAACGATCTAATTCAGTTCATGAAACAAGAAGGACCAGCTTATGAGGTTCTGAAAAACACCACAATTCCATACCTCACGTGTAGGGTTGCATTAGTTCTGAGAAGATTTATTCTAGATGAAAATCTTCTAAATAAGGCTCCTATTCCAAAATTAAGAAGAATCGAACTGTTGACGGTGTTGGGAGGGTTATGTGATATTATGGACCAATATATGGCTGCTGACAATGTCAAAACGGACACGGTCATTTTCAAAAATTTGTTGTTGCTTTCTTCACTAGTCCTGAGAACTATTCCTGTTTCACATCGGGTCGAGGGCCTACAAGGGAAGGTGTTGAAGCTTTCTCTCGCATTCAGCAAGATCATTTCCCAGTAAATGGTGTTTCCCGTCTCCGTATGTGGTTCAAGATACATTGAATATTCATCATATTTCTATGAAAATCCCACCCAACCATTATGTACTTTATACTGCGATTCACGTATCTAAAACATTATCCGTATATCATTGAAAGTTTATGTATGAAGATATATACCTATTTCTTCCACTCGAGAAGTGTAGAAAGTTCTTCAGGCTCGCAAGCCATGTTAAAGAAACTATGATGTAGAAGTTCTTCCGTAGACGCTCTGTATCTTACGTCAACACATAGACACACACTCAGGAACCTCTTTATGTCTAGAGAAAGCGTTTCAGGGAACTTAAGCTTGGGGGTACCATTAGTAGCAATCAGATAGAGTGCCTTTAATGGATCTTCGTTAAGGTAAGGTGGCTCTCCCTCTAGCATTTCGATTGTCATAATACCTAGAGACCACACATCTACCTTTTCGTCATATTCGCGCTGTTTCACAACTTCAGGGGCCATCCAATATGGCGTTCCCACCATTGTAGCCCTCTTGCTTCTCTTATCTGTCAACTTGGCACAAAATCCGAAATCGGTAATCTTGACACGAGCCTGGGTATCCAAAAGAACGTTATCGGATTTGATATCTCTGTGGATGATGTGTTTGTCGTGCAGAAACTTCAAACCTTGGCATGTTTCTCTCACGATATATGCGATTTGTGGTTCAGTTAAAGGAGAATGAGAAGTCGAGTTTGCTTGGCAGTTCTCGATGATATCAGTTAGGGAACCACCCTCCATGTATTCCATCACGACCCACAGGTCATCTTCTGTTTTCAGATATGCCTCTAGGAAGTTCACGATGTTCTTGTGGCGAGAGTCCTTCATGACCAAAATTTCATTCACAATCAGCTCCTTTCTTGGTTGTTTAGATAGAATCATCTGCTTAATGGCTACTTTGTCACCAATAGACACGTTTGTCTGCTCTCCATTTTGGTATCTACTTAAACGATTGTTGATATTGGGTGGAAGATAGACACGCTCGGCCAGATACACAGAACCAGAAGCACCTTGACCCGCCTTCTCTATCATTTTGAAGTATGGGGATGGGTCAGTGTTGAATGTTACATTCTTCAGTTTACTCATGATTTCAGCGTTTGACATGCTTGGTTTAGAAGGCTTCCTCTGCTTTGTGACCCCAACGTCCTTCTTTGGTTCCGAAGGACCCGAAGCAGGAGCCGTCGGTGGTTTCTTTGGAGCTTCGCGTGTTGGAGTGAGGTCTCTTTGCATAGCCAATGTAGCCGCCTTGACGCTGACATTGTTAGGACCAGCTCTAACTTTGTTGCCAAGGGGTGAAATTGGGCTGCGCTGCATTCCATGGCCATTCGGAAGTTTCGATGTGGATATCTTTGGAATGCCTTGAGGGGATCCGTTGGCAGGTCTGTTGCCCATCATCATGTTATTCTTAGCGTATGGATTCGCATTGTTGTGATGGGGTAAGTATGGATTCTGCTGTGTCTGTGGATGTTGCTGCGTTGCCAGTGGGTGTTGCTGTTGTTGCATATGGACATGTTGTTGTTGTTGGGGTGCTTGTGATGCTAATGGTTGTTTAAATGGTGATTGTCTTCCAGGGGCCCTTGGAGGTGGAACATTGGAGTTCCCCATTTGTTGTTGTTGTTCGGGTCTCATTTGGTTCATTGGCTGCAAAGGAGCCTTTTGTGGGCCCAATGGGGTCTTGCTCTTTGGTGGCAATGGTGCATTTCTCCTGGGCTGGAATTCTTCACGAGCTGGAATATTATTGCTTGAAGACGTACCTTTCTGCTGTAAATTCTTCATTTGTAGTGAATTTGGCTGTTGTTGTTGTTGTATGTTTGCCATAGGTCCAGTTGGCATCTTTGGGTTTATTCTAGGCACGCTATTGGGGCCAGTCTTGTTAGTGCCGGTGGCTGCTGCCGCATTCGCATTATTGGGGTTGATACCATTGTATTCCTGGTAGAATTGGAGAACTTGGATAACGGCAGCTGAGTCGTTATTCCAGTCCTCGCCCGTAATTCTGGAATGTTTCAGCAACTTATCCCAATTGGTAGGCATACCGACAAAACTTCCGGTCTCTGGGTCGAAACCCACGTGAACTTTATGGGTGAAGTTTGTCGGGGACGAAACACCACCTAGAAGTGGGCATTTGGCAAATATAGCATCTAGCCAGTTATGCAAGTCGTGTTCCGTCTTTGTAGCAATGTAAATCACCTTTTTGGATGAGTCTGAGGAGCCGCTTGTGGACATGGAGGACCCACTTGTTGCAGAAAACGAGTTACGCTCGCTGCTGCGTATTAGTTCGAAACAATTCTGTTTCACCTGGGTTCGGCTAACACTCACGATGCTAGTGAGGGATATCAACAGGGATGGGTCGTCCTGTGACTTGTCATTTTTGTAAAGGGCGATATACGAGTCGTTCAAAACCAGGAACCGCTTCTGCCAGATAAAGGAGAGCAAGCCGTCATCCTTGTACGAAACCCACCCTGTCTTGCGTTTCACAGGCAAAGACGACGCACTCCCCACTGTGCGCTGTCCTGAGGAGGCACTGGAAGACCTCTGATTGAGATCGAGATTGCCCATCAGCTTGGATATCGGTTTCGTCTGGTTGTACGCAGCTGTGCTTGTAGACGTGCGACTGCTGCTTCCACTGGGAGGCAGTGGGGCTGGCCCAATATTCTGGAAATCCTGATCTGATATTTTGTTAGCAGCGGCTGACAGAGACATGATGTAAAAATAAACAAGGATCTGTTACCCTTGGGCTATTTATAGCTGGATCAGGTTATGACAAAGCAGCGGCTACCTGTGTCGATATTCTTCCTGTACCGAATCGCGTGAAAAGTAACTATACAGTTATCTCGAGGAAATGTTCGTTCGATCTTTCCTTACCACTCTCTCTCAACCTTGACAATAAAGATAAGGATGGTTGTTGGGTGTTAAATTGAACCTCAAATGCTGCGGGAAATACCGTAATTGGAGGGAATTCCGGCCTCTAGTTGATGCTTCTGCTAGTGTTACAGACGTTTACAGACCAAATATGACCCTGTTGACAATCCCTGGGACTCCTTTCAACACGCTCTTTTGCACGTTTCCCCTTACCTTCAACCGGTTGTTTCGCTATCGAGAATCTCCCGTCAGTCCTTAGGCTACGTGTGTTAACTCGGGCGCGGCCTGGCAAGTCTTGCCTTTTCTGTGGCCACCGGCTAAAAAAATTTTACGCGTCTGGGGCTGGAGATCACGTGGAAAATACGTCTCACTGTCTCGATTGGGGGTTGCTGTCGTTGCAAGAGTATAGATGTGGTGTCGTTGCAAGAGTATAGATGTGGTGTCGTTGCAAGAGTATAGATGTGGTGTCTATAAGGGGGTATAGATGTGGTGTCCTTGAAGGAGTATAGATGTGGTGTCGTTGAGAGAGTATAGATGTGGTGTCTATAAGGGGGTATAGATGTCTATAAAAGAGGATAGATATGGTGGTTTGTGCTATGTATGTTTCTTGGGTATCGTTACGCTTGCAAGCGTCTGGCCCTTGGAGAGCCAGTAGTCGCGGCGGGTCTGGGCGTCGACCGTCGCGGCTTTGAGCGAGCGTTTGTTTGGGGCAGTTTCTTTCGTGGCGTTTTGCCCGGTTCCCTTCTTGCTATTCTGCGCGCCTCCCTTCGTGGCTTTTTGGGCACCTCCCTTCGTGGTGTTTTGCGCACCCTCATCATCGCTGTTTGCAGTGTCGTCAGATATTCCCATGAGCTCGTCGATATTCTTTGCGTGTTGGTTGCGCTTCTTGAAGGGTTTCTCTTGTTTGGATGGTACTTTCGTGCTTTGTTTTGGCGCAGTTTTAGCCTGAGGTTTCGTCGTGGTCTTGCCCTTCCCCTTGCCCTTGCCCTTGCCCTCGCCCTTCTTTTGCTTCTTGCTCGGAGGTTTGGTTAAGTGGTACATTTCCATCTCATCCTGCCCTCCGGTCAATAGATCGTCATCGCTGGGGCCCAGAAACATATCCTCTTCCTCCATTTGCAACCGTGTGCGCTTCTTGTGGTACGCCTCATTTTCAACAATAGCCCGGTTCTTCACGAGCTCACGCTCGTCCTTGAAATGTCGTATCTCTCCCTTGTACTTAATGACCTTCCCAAGGATGCTCTTCCCTACTCTGTCCTTGAACGTAGCCTCGTTCATCTCGTAGCACTTGTTCGCCAGCATGTCAAACGCACCAGAAAATGCCTTTTTGATCCCTGCTGTGTTGTACGAAGACCTGCTGATGTTATTGGATATGTCTAGCGGATCTTGGATAGCTAGCGAGAAGGAGCCTCGGCTCGGAGGCATGGCTCTCCAGTGGGATTTCGGCAAGTATGTGGGTATGTCGTCCTGGAATGCCAGCGCGACGTTCTCGTACGAGAAGTTTTTGCCATACAACTCAAAAAAGTCCATGAGCAGGACGCCCATGTTTTCCTGGGGGTTGATTTCCTCGGTGCGGATTCTAGGATGTAGATAAAGGAAGGAGTACATTAGGCACACGATACTCATTCCTCCCAGACCACCCGTATGCACGTCGTTCAATCGTCTAGATTTTAGAAATTGTTTTACAATTAGAACGAGCTCTCTCAGTCCCGGGGTGTCGTCTAGCCACCCTCTGATAATCTTCGCTACCTGGATACCATTGACCCTTTCAAACGAGACATCAATGTGTAGATCTGACTCAACATCAACAAACTTGATAATGGGAACCCTGGCGTGAGCGATTACCTCGACTTGTTTGGCTATGCCATTGCTCTTAAGATAACGCGACAGCTCGTACAGGTAACTTCTGTGCTCCTTGTTACCAGTTTCACTCTTTATGACACAGTCAATATCGGAACCTGGCAAATACAGGTCTGTCGCGTATGAACCAAATACATGAAGGGATGAGTCTGGCCATAGACCCTTTACCGCACGACGCAGTTTCATAATGGTGCGGTTTCTGATCTCGATCTCTTGCTTGCTGGGCGAGATGTAGGATATAAAGTCCTGTATTTCAAGGTTGAGCCACTTTGACACGTCTCTTTGGGTAGAATGGTTGTGGTTTAACAACCAAGGGAATTCGTTGTTGGTGGATGTGGCGTGATTGTCTCTGATATCCTCTATGGGAGATGCGGAACTCTCGTTATAATCCTCATCTTCGGTGTTCGTATTCGTACCATCCACAGTCTCTTCCTCCGATGAACTGTCGCTCTCGGAAAATGCAATAAAGTCGGTATTTGATTCCAGCCCGTTCTGAGCTTGCAAAGACAAACCGTCACTTTCGTCAGAACTGTCACTCAGTACAACCACCGGCACCTCCCTCTGTTTCTTCTGGTTTGTATCTTTGTGATAGACAACGATGTCGCTGTCCGACTCTGAGTCTGACGACTCCTCCCGTTCGCTTACGTCCAATGCTAGACTCTCGTAGTTGTTGAAGTGGTCGACCTCGTCATGAAACACCTGGAATTGGCGTTGGATCTTGTTGAAGGATGACTTCCTCATGTGCCTTACCGGCTTCTTTCCAGCTCGTTTTGGGCCCTTCTTTCCCATCTTCAAATGCAAAAATTAGTTCACCGTGGAAATTGCACCTCTATCAAGCGAATCAGACTCCTACCTAGTTGGTATCAAACCCCTTTTATTGTGTAACCTCATTTCTATAATTGAACGTGTTTGTTACTGCTTATTGCGGGAAAATTTTCGCTCATCGCAAATCGATACAGCGTTGTTACAGTGTACATAGCGTATTGTCAGGTGCAAGGGTGCTAACAAGGTTTGAAAGAAACGGTCGTGTGGGCTTAATGCGATGAGGAATTTGATAACATAAAGATTCTTGCTCTTGATTGTTGTTTTCTGAACAGAATTAATTTCTTATTGTTAAAGGTGTGGAAATTTCATAATTATTTCCAAATTGTTAAATAAAAAAAGGCTCTTGAAAATTTGACCTACATCTAAAACAACCTTTCCACGTAAACAAAATTCAAAACTGGCCCCAAATATTCCAAGATGCACAAAATATCTTAAACAAACATACATGACACAATGCACACCCATTCAAACCCCTTCAAACCACTGCCACCTACTAATGTTAAGTTTATTCTAATGACAATCTAAATCACTCTACACGAATATTTTTTCAAAGGACGCACAACTTTTTTTTTTCAAAACGACGCAAAAGAGATGAAAAATTATAAAAAGAGCGTCGTCCGGGACCTTTTGCCAATTGAAATATTTACACCACACTATTTCTCAATTAATTCTGCTTTGTGTTTCTGTCTCGTAGAAAACCGTACATTCACCAAATAAATATTACACCATGGGTATCGATCACACTTCCAAGCAGCACCAGAGATCCGGTCACAGAACCGCTCCAAAGTCCGACAACGTCTACCTAAAGCAGCTAGTCAAGCTTTACTCTTTCCTAGCCCGTATGTATTTATGAATATACCCCCCAATGTTGAAGATTGCATAATCAAGGATTCTGTTCTAACGTCGCTGTTTCGGACACGCAACCTGCGTTGCTTGTCTGAACAGTGCACCCACTTAAAGCGAATGTGCAGCCTTTATCAGCTGCACGTTTCTTTAGTACATGGTCATTAGGTATTGGTGTATTACTAGTACCTCCCTGTCCGTGGATTATTCTGCGAGTGCCAAAAATAGCTAGCGCACATTCAGTGTGTGGAAGTATGACGCGATAGTCTCAGGACGATCACCTCGTCATCTCCACAACAACGAATGTTGCAATAGTGAGCGCGAAACTTATGAGCAGAATTCTGATATTATATCTGATATAATATTACCGAGGAGGGGTAGTGGACATGCGCGTATTCATGCATGTCTACTCCCGCCCCGGGAACATCCTTAGAATTGTGTTTACTAACAAGCCATTTTTTTTCTTTTTTTTTTTTAATAGGTCGTACTGATGCTTCTTTCAACAAGGTTGTCCTAAAGGCTCTGTTCCTTTCCAAGATCAACAGACCACCAGTGTCTGTCTCTAGAATTGCCAGAGGTCTAAAGCAGGAGGGTGCCGCCAACAAGACCATTGTTGTCGTTGGTACCGTCACTGACGACGCCAGAATCTACGAGCTACCAAAGACTACTGTCGCCGCTCTAAGATTCACCGCTGGTGCCAGAGCCAGAATCACCAAGGCCGGTGGTGAGTGTATCACTCTAGACCAGCTTGCCGTCAGAGCTCCAAAGGGCCAGAACACCCTGATCCTAAGAGGTCCAAGAAACTCCAGAGAGGCTGTCAGACACTTCGGTATGGGTCCACACAAGAACAAGGCTCCAAGAATCCTATCCAAGGGCAGAAAGTTCGAGAGAGCTAGAGGTAGAAGAAACTCTAAGGCCTTCAAGGTGTAAGCAGCGTTTGCTAACATCAAGCCTTAGTTATCTTTTGTCTTTTGCATATGTATCCACATATATAAAACCACTTTTGTACATTAACCCCCATATAGTTCCAAATAAATAAGCACCTATTGCCTATTACTCTTGCTGTCTCACTGTGTTGTGAAGAATCAGAATTTTATTTTTGACTTGTAAAACACCCAGACATTTCCGTAAAAAGCCGTACACCGCTAACAGAATTCCATTTTCTGTTTTTTTCAAATATATTTTTTCGGCCGGAGGGAACGATTTTTTGGCCCTGTTTTAGAGCGTGCGCGGTTTTTTCAGCTCCAGGCGGAAGTTCGCGGTGCAGAAGGACCCAGTTTAGGCTGGGTTTGGGCTGCCCCCCTGCCTAATTTTCCTGGACGGGGCATGTTCCAGGCTCGCCCCCTGCTGGAACGTATTGACTGGTCCCAGTCTAAATCGTTTCTCGTGGGACTCTTGCTCCGCCTATTGTATTAGCGTGTCCCTGCGCCACCGCCTGGAACCCTTCCAGAGCGAGGTTCTGGTTTCCCTCTAGACCGGCTTGCACCCAATAACCATTGCAGTGGTTCAAGACGAGCATTAGAGGTGGTATCGTTAAAAGTAGGTCAACACGGGTGTATATACATTATTAACTGTTTCTTGTTGGAAGTTAATCGACGACTACAGTATAGAATTAATCAAAAATGCCAGGTGTTTCCGTTAGGTATGTTACGAATTAGATATATGCAAGGATACGATTGAACTGAGGGACAGATCGGGGACGAGACAGGGAGAATGAAGTGGCGTATGATCAAGAGGATATGTTGTGGGAGTAGAGTGCATACAGTTTATAGTTATGGCCATTATAACGAGGAAAAGAATGAGTATGCGTGGATGTGTATGATTAAAGAGTAGCAGGATTAAGAAAGGCAAAGTGACCCAGTTGATCATGATATATGCGATTATTTTATTAAACAAGAGATGACCAATATGCCAGCCAACCTTTTAGCGCCCCACGACTTGTCCCAAACCCGAGGAGATATCGTATTCCCATCCGGCAAGACCATGTTTACTAACAATATGTGATACTGTTGAAGTGGGTGCTAATGCATCCGCTTTTAATTTGTTCATTCTTTCAACACAGAGACGTTGCTGCTCAAGATTTCATTAACGCTTATGCTTCTTTCCTGCAGAGACAGGGTAAGCTAGAGGTTCCAGGTTACGTTGACATTGTCAAGACCTCTGCCGGTAACGAGATGCCACCACAGGACTCCGAGGGCTGGTTCTACAAGCGTGCCGCCTCCGTCGCCAGACACATCTACCTAAGAAAGCACGTCGGTGTCGGTGCTCTAAACAAGCTATACGGTAACGCCAAGTCCAGAGGTTGCAGACCATCCAAGCACGTCGATGCTTCCGGTTCCGTCAACAGAAGAGTCCTACAGGCTCTAGAGAAGATTGGTGTTGTTGAGATCGCTCCAAAGGGTGGTAGAAGAATCTCCGAGAACGGTCAGAGAGATCTTGACCGTATCGCCGCTCAGACTCTTGAGGAGGACGACGAGTAAATGTAATTTGCGATTTTCCGTTATTCATTTGCTTATTCATACAAACAACAACAACTTTCCGTGCCATTTATTACATATAATCGTATAATAAATAACAACAAAAACATATCAAAAAAAAAAATCATTCGTGTGTTCCTATGTAGTCGACGAATTATGCTGATTTAGCACGGTTCTGAGCATTTTGCATGTTATCATATTCCTAGTCATTTGGGTACACTGGTGTTGAATATTTGTGCTGGAGCAAATGCCACTATTTTACACCCTAAGAACAAAATATAGGCAGGAGTTTAACGTAGTTACAAAAGTTACAATTTATTGTAGAGTGTATGTATAATTATTACATCATGACTGTACTTTATTAAAAACACATTTAATGTCCCAACTAATGGGGGGAACGATGAGGTCCATGGATTCCCCTTAAACTGTCATGCGATGTGTTATGTAGGCGCAGAATGTTATTATAGCTGCGCAAAATACGTCTTGAATGAACCGATGAACTCAATAATATATTTCTTTTAAACACGCTATTTAATTGTATGTGTATCGTGTGTTTGCTGCAAGTTGACATAAATGACATGGCGTGCAATGGAGCGATGTAGTATGTTAAACGATCCACCAACTCAAAACAGTGGCAATTATTAGTACGGTGCCGGTATCAATTTTAATATACACTTCCTAAACATTTTATTTGTATTGTTGCGATACTCAGAGTCCCGTGGGTACCATAGCAACACACAGTATTTATTTATAGTAAGTATGTAAAATAACTATATATATATATATACCATCAACTTGGTCATCTGCTTCGATTTTAACTAAATCAAAAAAATACAACATCACTATTAAAAGGCCAGACGTGCAATCCACACCATCACATTATTACCATGCGATCATTCACCGACGCATATGGTCAAGCACCGCCCGACCCGACTATTCACTAATGTTACAATTACTATAAAGTCGGCGCTATACGCACCATGCACCAATCCCCTCAGAGTCAGGAAAATACTATATATAATGTATGTTGTATGTGTTTGTCTGTGCTACAGCGGCTACTTGTAAGGGTGGTAGCCGTTGTTATCGTTCTGTCGTCTTTGATGAGGGCGACGTCTCTGTTCATGCGATCCTTGGGAGGATGGGCCCTGAGGCGGCTGACCCTGAGGTGGCTGACCCTGAGGCGACTGCCCCTGAGGTGGCTGTTGCATCCCTGGCATCCCTGGCATTCCCGGCATCCCTGGCATACCCGGCATCATCATTGGCATCTGTGGATTCATTCCTCCTTGGAACTGGGCGTAGTACTCCTGCATTTTCTGGTAGTACTCCTGCATCATCTGGGGGTTAAACATCTGCTGTCCTTGCTGGCCCATTTGCCCTGTGAATTGCGACTGCTGTGGCATCTGTCCGCTGTACTGGTTTGATTGTTGTTGTCTAGGAGCCCTCTGCTGACCTGCCCTCTGCTGCTGCATGTGGCGCGGCTCGGCCCTCTTGATCTCCATACGCTTCCCCTTGAACTCGATATACTTGTTCTGACACACTCTGTCAACGGCATCGGGCGAGTCGTAAGTGACAAACCCGTACCCTCTAGACCTTCCGGTATCCTTGTCGAGCATCAACTGTGCGTCGATAATCGTTCCGTACTGAGCGAAGAACTGTTCAAACTCGCGAGGACGCACGTCTGCACCAATACCACCGACGAAGATCTTACCTGTCTTATCCTGCTCGTCCCTAGGGATAGCCCTCTTTGGATCGATGACTTTGCCGTCCAGGACGTGCTGTGTCTGCACAACGGCGTCTACGGCCGCTGGGGTATCGAATGAAAGGAATCCGAAACCACGAGAGCGACCAGTAGCGTTATCACGCATGATCTTTAGGTCAACCACGCGGCCGTACTTGGAGAAGTACGATTTCAGCTTCTCCTCGTCTGTGTCCCAGTTAAGACCACCGATGAATAGTTTGGTGATGTCCTTGGACAGGTCAGCGCGGCGGTGACCACCAGAGGAGCTAGGAGCGCTGGAGACTGGGGCAGCGGCCGAGGACGCGGAGGTAGCACTTTCCGCATGGGTAGCCGATGGGATATGAGCGACTGGAGCGGCTGTCTGTGGCTCCTTTGGCGTCTCCTTTGGCTCCTTCTGCACTAGCGAATTTGTCAGGGCCTGCAGCGCAGCCAGCTGCTCATTTGCCGATGAGTCAATTGCAACAGGTTTCTTTGCAGCAGCTTCCTCTTCCTTTGCAGCAGGAACCTGCTCTGTCTTTTGCTCTACTTTCTGCTCTACTTTCTCCCCGGTCTTCTCCTCTGTCTTCACCGTCTCATCACCGTAAATATCGTCAAATTCGTCGTCAGAACTCATTATACCTTTCTATACCTTGTGATGTTCTATACCTTGTGGCTGATCACCTCTCCTTGCAATTCAATGGGAACATGCACGATGCTGGTGTAGTGCTGGTATATATGCTGAAGTTATCCAGGCTGGTTTGCCACCCGGTCAAATTTTCCGTGCAGAGAACCCACGCGGGCCACCAGCCAACCCCCAAAACGAAGAAAAAAATTGACACCGCCGGGATTCGAAAGTGGCATGCAAACCCTAAATTTCTAACGAGAAGCCCTAACTTTCAAGCGAGAAGCCCTAAATTTCGAATGATAAGCCCTAAATTTCGAATGAGAAGCCCTAACTTTCTGCCATTGCAAGGTTGAAGGGGAGATGAGCCCTGATATAAGTTGATGAGCCCAGATGTACGTTGATGAGTCCCGTTATACGTTGATGTTTTGGCCATGGGTTGATTGCATTGGCGACTGCAGCAAGGAGTTTTGAGGTGGGTGTACCAGGTCAGGAGCTTGTTTTGTTGTAAGTGGAATTTTGTAATATATTTGGGAAGAAGGGACAGTGGTTTAGTGGTTGTGCACGTTTCAGCATTTTGTATACGTTTGTTTCTGCATTTTTTATGCAATGATCCAGTAATCAGTTAAACAAGTATGTGAGGTGTCATGCAGTGTCACATATCCATATTTATATTGAAATATACAATTATATTAGGGAAACGAGAATACCATCAGTACATACAATCACAACCGTTAGATTAGTGCATCAACCACAACGTATCTACTAGTGTATTACACACAATCATCAGACTAGTGCATTACACACAATCATCAGACTAGTGTATTACACACAATCATCAGACTAGTGTATTATACACAACCATCAGACTAGTGTACTTATTACAATCGTTAGACTAGTGTACTTATTACAATCGTTAGACTAGTGTACTTATTACAACCGTTAGACTAGTGCATCAACCACAACGTATCTACTAGTGTATTACACACAATCATCAGACTAGTGTATTACACACAACCATCCGACTAGTGTATTACACACAACCATCTGACTAGTGTACTTATTACAACCGTTAGACCAGAGTAAAGTCTCAATGCTATATATGTATTTCTCTACACTCCACGATGCATAAATATATCCGGGAGGCAAGGAGCACACGCCAAATTTCACGCGCAGCACGCGCCGCCAAGGCTCGGCGGCTGTTCGTCCGAAAGCGGCCTGTCCAGGGAAATAGGCGGGGGTGTAGACGTTTGTGTTGTAAGCTCGCCCCGCCTAGACCCTTCTACTGTAGGCTCGCCCCGCCTAGACCCTTCTACTGCAGGCTCACTGCGCTCACCCCTCCCCGACTCCACGCAGCCCTGCTCCACCAGGTCCAGCACCATCTGCCCCACGGCGCCCGCGACACTCTGCGGCCACAGGCAGCTCACCTCGAAGTTCCCCCTCACCTGCACCCCGTACCGCCTCTCCAGCCTGGCTATTCCCTTCAGCACGTCCTCGTGCATCACCTCCCGCTGGGCGTTCAGGTCCAGTTTGCACCCCAGCAGGTAGAACCGGGCGTGCGGCAGGTCTCCCGGGCCCAGGTTCTCCAGCGCCTGCCGCAGCCAGCGGTCCGTGCTGTGCTGGAAGGAGCTGAGCGACGTGATGTCGTAGGAGAGCACCACGCCGTTGCAGTGGTGGTAGAGGGAGGGGACGAGGGCGTTCTCGAACCGCTCCTGCCCGGCCGTGTCCCAGAGCGTGCACTGGACGGAGTTGGCGCCCAGGCCGGAACCATCGCCCCCGGGCCTACTACTATCATCACCGGGCCCACCATTAACACCCCCACCGTCTCCGCCTGGGCTCGGCGGCAGCTGGACAATCCTCGTCTTGATATCCACTCCTATTGTGCTGTGTGTCTGTATCACCAGCTCGTCTGGCACGGCGGCTATCCCGGTGGGGTAATTCCCAGGAGACCAGTTGGTGCCTGTGCCCAGGATGCCCCCGGGCAGCGCGGCTCCGTCCACTGTTGGAGACGACAGTGCCAGCCCGAGGGGAGTGGCGCTGGGGGTGGTGCCAGGGTTCCCACTGGAATTCACGCCAAGTTTCCCACTGGGTTTCCCACCAGGCCCCCGCCTAGCCAGCAGGGACCTCCGCCTGGCCAATTCCTCAAAGTCCCCTAGACTGTACCGTTTCCTCCGTTCAGCAGCGTGCGGCTTCCCCGGGCTGTCCATCCGTTCCACCATGCGCAGCGACGGGGACGGCGGCGGGGACTGGACGGCGGGCGCACCCACACCCACACCCGTCCCGGTGCGGACCGAGGTGGTAGCCGCCCGCTGCAGCTGCCGCCTCGTGGGCAGCTCCCCGCAGAAACTGAGGATGGCCGCTGTCTTGCCGACATTGGAGTCGCCAATGAGCAGCAGCTTGACGTTGGGCGGGTGGGAGCTGTGGCCCTGCTGCTGGTGCTGGTGCTGGTGCTGGTGCTGGCCCTGGTGCTGGCCCTGGCGCCGGTTCGGCGAGCCCGCCGTGTAGAACGGGCTGGACTTCCCGGGCGTGTGTGTGTGCAGTGAGCTCAGTTTAGGCAGGGAGTGCAGTGGCGACTCGCCCGTCTCAATGGGGAGCCCGCCTGGCATATTCACGTAGAGTGAATGTCGTTGGCGCAGTGTGCCCTCTGGAGAGTATGCGCTCTGTGTCATTTGTTCACGCGCTGGGGATGTTCCGACAATAGAATAATGGATCCCTTTGGTCTTTGCCGTGGGGAAGAGGGCTGGGCAGGGCTGGATGGGTGCTTGGAGTGTGCATGTGTCGGTGCGGCGCCCTTTATGCGACGCGCATAATGCGTTCTGTGTGCGCGCCAATTGTGCGCGCCAATTGTGCAAAACGCCAAATTGGTCGCTGCGCCAAGTTTGCGCGGCGTGTGGCGCCGCCCTGCGCTTGGTTGTGACAGATCTGCCACAGCGCATATTGTGCGGGGTTGCTGGCCCAGAGCGGTCTGGAGAGGGAATGAGAAATTGCGCGCTACTTTCAACTCTTTCCCGGGGCTGCTAGGCGCTGTTGTATGTCCAGGACAAGTCTGGGACAAGTCTGGGACATGTCCGTGGTCATGGAGGGACAAATGTCCGAGGGGGGAGAAGGCGGTGCGCACGTTCACAAATGTCCGAGGGGACATACAGACCCTTATTTGGCAGGTGACAAGAAGAACTGTTTTCGCAACCAGTCAGACAATAGTTTCCACGTGCTTTCTTTGTTTTGGATAGTTAATAGATACATCAAATGCTGGCTCACTCTGCGCCTACTGCCATCGCTAATATATACACGGCGGGTGGGCCTGGTCGTACACAATATATATAAAGTACTGCATTGTATACTTTGTTACACATCGATATATCAGTGCTACATTGTCATGTTGTATTGTTTTGTTACATCGCACATTCATGAACGGATAATGCAATATACCACAGCATATTCATGAGCGGACAAATGCAATACAACACACAACAAACACATCCCAACCCTATAAACAAGACCAATGTTCACTATTACAAACCAAACACACTACATCATAAATATTCCTGTGCATTGTACTATATATGCCGATGCGCTCTATACATACTGATGTACATATATTTGCTGTGCGGGTAACCGGGCATCGCGTCCGGCTCCCCCTGATAAAAAGGGCAACTACGCCACACAAGAAACCGATACAACAACATAATAATATACAACATAATAATATACAATAATATACAAAACAACAACACAACAATGTCGGATAACACTCCGTATGTACCGGAGGATTTTATGTACTCGACCAAGGTCGCTTCGTGCGAGCCTCAGGTCAGGCAGAACTTCATGAGCAAAGTGTACTCCTTGCTCTCAGCACAGCTGCTGTTCACGTTCGCCTTCTCGCTTACGGTCGCGCGCAACGACTCCATACAGGCGTTTGTGGTAACCCACACAGCGCTGTGGTGGATCGCCATGGCCGTGACTGTGCTTTCCTGTATCTGGCTTTCCGTGGCGCCCAGACCGGAGGATGCCGAGAGCGAGTTTGACACCCGTCCATTGATGGACGAGGAGAACCAGGGCTCGTCTTCTTCCAGCAACACACCATGGTACGTGCTGTCTCGCAGGGGACAGCTTGCTCTGCTCAGTGTCTTTACCCTGTGCGAAGCCTACACTATTTCCCTCGTCACACTGGCATACGACCCAGAAATCGTTCTCAGGGCCCTGATAATCACCGCTGTAATCGTCATCGGCGTCTCGCTCATGGCTATGTCACCACGGTTCCTGTGGGTCCTGGAGTCTGCCGAGACTATCCAGTACTGGCTGGCATGGGCACTGCTGCTACTTATCGGTATCGGTATCTCCTCGTTGTTCTTCGGCCTGGGGTCCAAGATGGACTTGCTGTACGGATGGCTGGGTGCCATCGTGTTCACGGTCTATCTCTTCATCGACACTCAGCTCGTTTTCAGAAAGGTGTATCCGGACGAAGAGATCAGATGCGCGATGATGCTGTACTTGGACATTATCAACCTGTTCTTATCAATATTGCGTATTTTAAACCACAGCAATAACGACGATTAAACATGTGCTATCGCGATTAAACATGTGC
>JAKTPZ010000096.1:0-33457 GCA_030579215.1 Maudiozyma pseudohumilis
GTCAAAGATGAGGTTATTCTCGTTCAGTAATTTATACATTGAGAAGAACAATGACTCAAAACTGCTGATGGCCTGTCTCACTTTTAAAAACCCTTGGGTCATATTGGTGATATCAGAAAAACTTTCGTAGACAGTTATTCTTTTGTAAACTTCTAGAACAGAACGGATAATACTGACATCACCAGTCCTGAAAGTTGCGACATTGGGATTCAGTATAATGTTTGTACACCCCAGCAATACCTGTCTATAAGCAGAAGTAAGTTCGTTGTTTTCAAATGTATCCTTCAGCACATTGCTAATAACGCAAAAAATGTCTAGCTTTTCGAACGACTCAAGGTGTTTGCTTAGGATAGCTATACTGGCCTTTTCGACACTCTTCAACTCCTCGATGACACTGTTGACCGGATCAAGGGCAGAAAATGTACTCCGCTCGTAGTGCTGGCATTGTTTGGATAACGCCCTCAGTGTGTGCAGGAACTTCAGTTCCTGTTCTTTGAATTCGCTCACAGTAACGAGGTCGTCCATCTTTGTTTAAATGGGTGTTGTTGCAGCTGGGTTAACTGGAAATCACTGTGGATATACGTTCTGTGTCGCGATTCGATATACGTCTGTGTCGCGATTCGATATACGTTCTGTGTCCCGATTCGATATACGTTCTATATCGCAATTCGATGTATCCAACACTTCTCCTTGCCCCGATATATCAAGCTTAGAAAAGGCCTCCGTTACCAAATTCAGTTCAATGCTCCTCGGTCTGTAAAGGATGCCAACTCCTGTCAAACCCACCACCCCTCACCTTCGTACAGGTACCCAATTATAAATGAGCAGCCCAGCCATCCGCTACTATTTACATCAGCCTGCAGCGTTTCACGTCTCCTCGCAGTACGCCATTTTCTTTGCCGCATTCGGAAATTTCTACAATGAAAAAAAAGGCGACGCGAAACAATGGCGTCGCACTGCCTAATAGGGAAATTGAGGGAAAATGCTGGGCAAAATTCCCGTTTTGGAAGTGAAAGACCCTAAATAGGATATGTGTATACCGTAAAGGGTAAAGAATATGTATTTTGGGTTTGTATATACATGTACGTTAAATGTACATTTTGGTCTGGGCAATTGCTCTACTTTAGAGGGGGTGTGATGGCCCTACTACTTGGGTAGTGTCTACTGCCTCTGACCCGACATATGCGGTGCCCTCAGCCTCAGCATCTGCGTCCTCGTTCTCGTTCTCGTTCTCGTTCTCGCTGTCGTCGAAGTCATCGGCATCGACTACATCGTTTGCATCTATATAAGGCAGTGCCTTCTTCCGTTTGTTGTCTCTCACCTGCAATGTTCTGATGGTGATTGAGACGACTCCACTGGCCACGGCTGTAGCGATCATGGCGTAGCAGCCGTTCTTGTAGTGTGGCACCATTGTGGCGGCGTAGAATAGCAGGGACCACCATGCGTTGACCACACTGGAAAACATATTCATAGAGGCCAGGACAATGGCTCTCTCCTGCAAGTCCTCATGGCACACGACATTCGCCCATGCGAAGAAGACGGCCTGGCCTGCGTATGCGATTCCGCCGATGTATTGTGCAGCGAACATCACAGCAGGGTCTGTGGCCTTGCTGCGTATCATGATTGCAACGACGCACATCACCACTGCGATGAACATTGCGATGTGCCAGTGTCTACCGTGCCGGAACTTTGTAAGGTAGACGGCAGAGACTACTGTAGAGACAATACCGACCGCGTATATTCCAGAGGGGAAGTTGTTCCTGTTGGACAGCGAGTAGCCCTGGTTAGTCAGCCATAGGGCAAACGTAGTGTTTGAGGCAAAACTCAAGTTCTCACCGCCAAAGACCCACACCAGCGAAAACAGGTACCAATGCCACCGCTTGAGCACTCTTGTGACGACAGACCAGTCGAGTCTTGTCGTCTCGTCCCTGGCCGGCAGACGTCTGCGGGCATACTTGAGCTCCTCGGCACTGAAGATGTAGCGAGACATGGACAGTTTGTCAAGAAGACCCCCGTTCCTGTTGGATTCTGGGACACCCGGGAAGAATACGAACCCGTAGATTGCGATTGGCACAGTGATGCAGAAGTCAATAATAAACAGCCACCTCCATCCTGCAATGCCCTGGACACCGTTCAAGTTGTTAAAAATCTTGACTTGCATGAATCCACTGAACATAGACCCGATGAGACCACTCGACGTGAAAATAGCAGACCGAATCGGTAGTTCGTGCTCCTTGTACCACGACCCCAAGATTAAATGTGTGCCTGCAAAGGTACAACTCTCGAATATCGCCTGGAAAAACCGCAGAACACAGCAGTGTTGGTACGACGTCACCCGGTACATCCCCAGTGTCATCAGACCCCACGCGAATGTACAGAAACTCAGCCACACCCGAGGTGGCACAACCAGCAGCATCAAATTGTTGGGAATCATACCTATAATGTAGCCCACTGTGAAGCATGTGTTGGTGACGTTTAAATCGTCGCCCTTCATGTGTAAGTCCTCCTTCATACCGGAGATATACGCATTCGAGAAGCCAACACGGTCAACGTAGTTGATCCAGTACTGCAGGCAAACAAACGAAAGCACAAACACGTCGATCTTGAAAAGCAGGAACCGCTCTCTGATTGGTTTCTTTGAAGTCTCAGTGGTCGACAACGTTTCCACGTCGTCCACCACATTCACCTCTTTAATTTCCTTCATTCTTGGGTGTGAGTATGTCTCTTGCGGTGTGAGTATGTCTCTTGCGGGTGTGAATACTCCTCTCGTGGATATGAGTGCTTAATGTCCCTGTTTTGGCACCTCCTTTTTACAAGATGCACGTCTTTATATACGTCTTGGCTCGATGCGAGCATCGCCATTTTCAAAGACCGCGCCGGTATTATGATGACGCACTGCTCAACCGTTGGAAGAGGTCAGTCATGCAGCGACTTGTTGGAGAAAGCGTGACTCCCTGTGAAGTTGTGGTGTTTGTTGGAGTACGTCCTTTATTTTGGAGATGTGTATTGATGATGGGAGCTGGTTCTCGGTGATTGGCTGTGCTTGTTGCGTCCATATCTCCGTGGCTATTGTTTTCACGTCGCTGTATTAGCTCGACCTCTCTCTTGCCTCTCTCTTGGCTTTCTTTCTACCTCTCTCTTGCCCATTCTCAACTATGTGTCCCGGTCCAACCCGTCATATGCCTGCCTGTGAATATTTTAATTATTTAATTGTAGGGAGGCGCAGTACATATCTAGATATAATAGAGCACCCCTGCGTAGAAGTAGAGAGTGTCTGTGCTCTTTGTTAGAGAGAGTAAAAAAGTGATAAGTAACATATAATGTAGCGCTGTAGTGGAAGCTATGTAAAAAGGGAGACGCGGGTGCGCAATCAAGCAGACTCCTCGGAAGCGGCGTCGCCCTCGGCGGTCTCCTCTGGCTTACCGTTTCTCAGCAGGTTGATGTCCTTCTGGATCAGACTCAAGGTAGTGGCCTTGGAACCGTCCTCCTTCTCGTAGGAGTAGTTGGCAGCGTCGGCCTCCACGTAGACAAGGGCACCCTTTCTGACGTACTGCTGCAGGAAGTTCATCTGTGGCTGGTTGAACACAGTGATGTTGTACCAGTTAGTTGGGCCGTCCTTTCTTGGCTGCGAGGCAATGGCGTACTTGACGTACTTGACGTCCTTGGCAGAGGTGTACTCGGTGAAGGGAGTACCGATGCGGCCGACGATGGACATCTTGGAGAAGTCCATCTTTCTGGCGGTAGCGTGAAACTTGCGGACGTGCTGTAGCGAGGACATGGCGGGGATGTGTTTGGGGGTGTTGCTAACTGTGAAAATAGTGTTAATATCCTTCAAATATCCTTCAAATATCGTATGAATATCCTGTGAATATATATATTTTATACAGGGCTGTCGCGTAATGTTTACTCAACTTTTCCGCACGCGTTCGCCCAGCAAGAAAGTCCCGGGCAAAATCGCATCAACTCAAAATATTGCAAGGACATAAATGTGACACATCACAATTGCACATTTACCTTCGCTTGCAATTGCAATTGCACTTGCACCCTCACCTTCACTTGAATACGTGTTGTATTATATAGAAGCCCTCTATCGGGCCATGCTATCTATAATTATGGAAATGGTTTGCTTATGCGTTCTTTGCTTATGCGTTCTTTGCCTATGCGTTCTTTGCCTATGCGTTCTGCGCTCCCCGCTCCTACTCCTTCTTGATCGGGTTCTTCTCGAGGTACTCCACGTGCTTGTTGATGTATGCGCACATGTTGTCCCACTCGCCCTCGGGCACCTTGGCGTCGAGGTACTTGAAGCTGCGCATGTTCTTGGCCTCGTCCTCGTTGCACAGGTGTTTCTGCAAGGCCTTGAAGTTGAACTTCTCGAAGTCGAAGTAGCCGTACCGTTTCTGGTTCCTGTACCCGCGCAGGTCCTCCCCTGTCCCGCCGGTCCTGAAGCAGTCCTGGTCGTACAGCGTCCATGGATCGAACTTGTAGAAACTTGCGTGCAGGAACATGACGTCGACCTCCGAGTCGTGTTTTGGCCCGTTCTGCTTGAGGAACGGCTCCTTGAACGAGGTCTCGAGGTTGTAGTCCTGGTCGAAGCGGGCGTACTCCTCGAACCTGTCAGCGATCTGCCTCTGGATCTTCGCGTGCAGCTCGTAGTCCTGCGCAAAGTCGTGCTGCAGGAGCCCGAGCCCCTGGAACGCCTTGGTGTCGTGGTGGAACCCGTCGAACGCGAGTGGGGTGCGCACCTGGTAGTACGGCAGCCCCAGGGCGTGAGCCGCGGAGATGAACGTCTCCTTGTCGCCCTCGCCGGCGGTGCCCTGCGAGAACATGCGGTAGTACCACATGGGCCCGAATATGTTGTAGTAGAGCGCCAGGAGCAGGGTGTTTCTGTGCTTGCGCTTGTTGACCATCATCTGGCCGGACTCTGAGGCCGGGTCCATGATGGTGCCGTTGAGGTCGTGGAATGGGACGTGGGATTCCGCGGACGTTGCGTCCATCGGTTTGAGCGCCTCGTTCTGGTACCGCGACACCGGTGACACGTCGTCGTACGCCCAGCGGACCCTCTTGTCGAGGTTCACTGATACATTTGCGAGGTCGTACCACACGGGGGCAGTCACACGGCGCCACAGGTCTGGCCATATCACGAGGCCGTTTTCCGTGTATGCCTTGGCGTCGAACACGCTGTCGAGGTTCTTCATTGCGAAGTTGTCTGCGTCGAGGAAGAGGACGTGCTCGAAGCGGGACATCGCGAGTGCCATGCCCTTGATCTGGTAGCTCTTGACCTCGAGGTTCTGGGCGATGTTGGGAGGGAGGATGTCTTTGAAGAAGACGCACTTTGCGTTGAACCGCGGGACGAAGTCGCTGCAGAACTCGTCGTCGCCCTCGTCGCTTGGCGGGACGAACACCTCGACGGGCAGCGTAGTTCCCGAGTGTCTCAGCGTCTCGAGCATCGTGATGAGGAGGACTGAGTAGCGGCCGCCGCCGACGGTGACGATCCCGCGGGACCCAGCCTTGAACAGGGCTGAGGCAGGGGCCGCCTCAGCCATGCGGGCCAGGTCCGCGACGAACCCGGCGTGGCTCTCGTGCAAGTTGGCATACTGCTCGTCGGTGAGGTAGTAGCACTCGCGCAGGTTGTGCCAGGAGAGGTCTGCGGCCTTGTCGACGTCGTTGAGGCCGTAGTTCCCCTTCAGGTTGCAGGTGAAGGTGTGTCTGAGCTCGCGGGCGTGCTCTGGTGGGTCCATGGGCCTGTGCCGGGCCAGGGACTCGAAGAGCTCGGTGTAGAAGACGTACGGCACGTTCTTGGCGGCGATGGAGCTGAGCAGGGCGAGGCCCGGGCTGGAGTCGCCCTTCCCGAACGAAATGTAGAGCGCATACACGACGGCGAAGGCCAGCAGCATCAGCACATAGCGCAGCGACCGTCTGGTGTTCCTCACCAGCAGCAGTTTCCGTAGGAAGAGCATCTTGTGGTGGGGCAAGGGGGGGGGAAAGCAAAGGCAAAAGCAAAAGCAAACGCTCTAATACAAACACACAAATACATATATACACGCTCCGCAGATCGCTGAACATCTGGATCCGTGCACATGCCGGACCCAAGCATCTCGATGCGACAAGCACCCTGGCGCAACCGTATCGCAGTTGCAAGGCCAGGATCAAACTAGAACCAGCCGATTGCAGATTATACAATAAGTGAAAAAATGCCCTGCGAGAGTCCACTGAATTAAGCAAGGGCAAATACGCTGTAATAAGCAGGGCAGGACTACAATACCCGAGTGCAATCACCACAATACCACGGTGCAATCACTACAATACCCGAGTGCATTCACTACAATACCACGGTGCATTCACTACAATAAACTCGCGATCGGGATCCGCTGCCAGAGAGCTGTTATAATCCGCAGAGGTAGCGCAGTTTTGTGCAGTGAAGAGTGGCGTGGGGGCGTGGGGGCGTGGGTGGCGGGTCGCTGCGGGTGTTTCTGTGCGTTGGTGCGTGGTGCAACAATTTCCGCATTCTGGCGGGAGGCGTCGTGTGGCCACAGACGCGGCCGCAGGGCAGATCGCTGAGGGTGAGGGTGTGAGGGGCGCGCGAAAATATTTTCACGGTCACGTGGTGGCGAGATTGTGGTCACGTGGTGGTGAGATTTGTGGTCACGTGGTGGCGAGATTTTAACGTCACGTGTGTGTCGTTGTGTACGGTGGTCACGTGCTTGCTTGATTTCAATGTCACGTGCTCGCATATTTCGCAGTCACGTGCTCTTATAATTCCTGGTCACCTGACCTCGCCTTTCGCGGCGGCGCGTTTTGCCACCTGGACGATTCTCGCGTCTGCCTGGAGGAATATCTACACCCACTCCTGTACTTCAGCGGCTATTCCAGAGTTGTATTTCACATATTCCATTTGTACAACTACACTCCATCTGCATTTACACACACCATCTGCATTTACACACACCCTGTACAACTACTTGAGCATGGCACAGACAACAGACACCCCCAGTGCCAACACAGCCGCCTCTGAGCAAGAGCAGCAGGCGCAGTACGAGGCGCTCAAGGAGCACCTGAAGCAGTCGCTCGCGGACCGCAAGCAGCTCGGCGACGACCTCAACAAGCTGCAGCAGCAGGTCTACGACAAGGAGACGGAGTACTTCAGCAACGTGGTGCTGCAGGGCGGCACGGTGCCCGTGGTCGTCACGGGCGCCGGCGGGAACGCCACCGCGGCCCAGGGGAATATCATACGCGGGTTTGACGGTCTCGCCAAGGGCGCGCATCACCAGGCCGCCCATGGCGCACCCGCCCAGCTTGACGATCCCTTGGGCACAGGGCTCGCCAACAAGGACAGGATATTTTCGCTCAGCGACATGGATTTCGTCAAGCAGATGCAGCTCGAGGGGTTGCTGCCGGGGTTGGAGCCAGAGGAAGAGGCGGCCCCAGAGGAGAAGTGAGTTCGCGCGTGTTGCCTTCTTTTATCTCATGTTGTCCTTCTTTTATCTCATGCTCTCCCTCTTCTCTCTCATACTGTGCGGTGCGTATTCCATTGGCCAATCATACGGGGGAATTTTCTGCCGTGCTTCTTTGCTTCGGCTTCTCTGCGGCGCGATACAAACAAGCGACAGGGGAACCATATATTTCGGCACTTTGAAATATGGGGACACATGTATGGATCCAGAGAACAGGCTCACACACACAACTATACTATTATGATTCGGGCTGGGAACTGTGTCCGTGCAAGAGCCAGGTCGTATGCAATTGCTTCACTGGCGCGCTCTAATGCAACTGCTTCACTGCCCCGCTCTAATGCAACTGCTTCACTGCCCCGCTCTAATGCAACTGCTTCACTACCCCGCTCGCTAAGCACAAACGCCTCTGCACCCGATGTGTCGGTTGATCTCGACGGCTCTGCCCAAAATCGTAAAACGGACGATGACACACCGTCGCTGAGTGGATCCCGCACACAGTTCAAGCTGGTGAACAGCCCTCCGACGATGGCCAGATTAGCAGTGGCCCCGCGGGTCCCAGTGTTTGTGAGACAGGGGTGTCTCGTATCCCTGTACAACAACAACGCCGCAGAGAAGGATATATCCCTCACCAAGGAGTTCGTAGACCTCTGGGCCAACGTGGGGCGCTACGCATCCTTGAAACCCGCCCAGTACGTGCGCCTGCTCTCCAATAAGCACTCTTTCAACGCCCTTATATCCACAAACAACGCACTGCAGCGCGGCTTGCAGACGTCAATGTACCACCTGAACCTGAGCGGGCAAGAGGACTGGCAGGTATGGGGCAGGGACGCAATCGTCGCGTTCGAAAGCAACACATCGCTCGAGATTGCAAACTCTAGCTCCCTCCAGTTCAGGAAGGTGCAAAACACAGACTTCGCAGTGCTGCGGGGCAGGGGAAACGTGCTGTTGAACGGGGTCGGGTCCGTTGTCAAGGTGGAATTGCGCCACTCGTACGATGAGATACTGATAAATTACAGGAACCTGCTCGCGGTGAGCGGGAAGTCCCAGGCAGAGATAACAGACGCCTTGGAAAACAAACTGCTATCGCAGAATAAACACACATACAAAGATATCCAAATTCCTCCACTGCGTGATTCGCAGGGTACGACGCCCAGGAGCGTGGCAGCTACTGTCACCGCAGTGGCAAAGGTGGCAACACAATGGTTGTTGCGCACAGTAGACGTGGCGAGGTACGGTACTCCTACAAATTTCATAAAGATCTCGGGACCACGCACAGTCCTCATCCAGAGTTTTAACAATGCAGTCTTGGACAGTAACGCTACTTATGAACTGGAGCCGTTGCTGGAGGACGAGCCCACCCGCAGACACGTACCACAGCAGGTGAAAAACGATATCAGCAGGAGTAATCTGAGTGTGGCGTACGTTCAGCCAACTGGTAGAGTCACGTTTGAAAAGACACTCTCGTTCATGCCAAAGCAAGAGGATGAAAAGCAGTAATAGGGGAAGGGACTACGCTGTAGGAAAGAACTGCGCTGTAGGAAAGAACTGCGCTGTAGGAAAGAACTGCGCTGTAGGAAAGAACTACGCTGTAGGAAAAGAAAAATACGTAATTGCAAAATATAAAAAGTATATACACATACGTATCATCGACAAATGTATTCGAATTGTAAAAGCAGAGGGATCTTGAAAGAGAGACCTACCAGTGATGGATGAAGAAATCAACATCTCCATTCTCGTCATCCTCCGTGTGCTCGATATTAACAGCCTTGTCCTTAAACCCCATAAAGTTGAAATTGTAATCAAACACAAAGTTCAACTCACGGTTAGTTTCATCGGATTCGCCGTCCTTCAGGTAATCCTTAACCCATTTTGTAACGGCCATGTCACTTGTCTCATCTCTACACTGGGTCAGGAATTTCAAGAGAGAGGTACCTCCAGTTCCAACATGTTCCTTGGTTTTGCCCTGGTGTGTGTTGGCAAGACCGTGTCTTAGGGTTTGACTCTTTTGAAGTCTCTCCGCAGAAGCTGGAACGATAATGTACTTTTGGATAATTCCAAGGTGAACATCACGGAAGTTCTTGAGCATAGAGATGCACGTGTCGTAGGCCAGCCTGACATTAGTCTCTTCACCCTGACTCAAAACATACTGTCTAATGTTAGTGTTGTCACTCACAGCCTGAAGGAACTGACGGTGAGGCCCAGGCATGTATTCACGCATATTCAACAAATATGCATTACGTTTATATTGTGACTCGTTGGCAATAGGTTTACGAGGGTACTGTTTCTGACCACCATCAGAAAAGTGGGTGATTCCCAAAACAAGGTCCAGATATTGGATCAACGAACTCTGGGCATTGGAACCACCGGCCCATTGCTGGTATGTACCGTCAGCACCGTACTTGACTCCATTGGGCAAACCGGCCTTGGCCATGTTCTTCCACCCAGCCAAAAATGGTCTGATTCTAAAGTAGAATACATAGGGATCACATTTCTCATCCATACGTGTTAGAATTTCTGTCAGGTTGTCGATGCCTTGGGCGAGATTCTTCATTGACTCTATGAAGGAAACAGAGTCATTATTATTAACGCTGTCCACAGCCTTAAGACCGTGTTCGATACACTGGGCTCCAACCTTCTCAAAGTAAACACTAATAAGGTAGAACCACGCCTCGTCGAAACTTCCTGTGAATGTCAAACCAGTTGTCAAATTCTCCAGGTTTAGCTCCTTGGTTGGGTCGACTACCTTATAGTTCCACAGCACAACACTCGAATAGGTCGCGACAGGTGGAAGACCCAGCTTCTCTGAAACCTGCAGAAGTGGCTGGGCCAGGGCATCAGGGATGACCTCATTTGGTGGATTAGACGACCACACGTAAGCATTAATCATAAAAGTCAAAAGAACATAGCCCCTTTTCAACTCCGAAAGGGTCGTCAGCTGATCAATAGATAATAAGGGAAGTTTGTTCTCAATAGTGTGTTTCATCTGGCTGGTGAGCAAAAGCTGGGGAATATTTGTAGCAATGTTCTCCCATGGTGCATAGTACTCATTTGGAATTCTCTCTGGCGGAATCTCAGAAGACAAAAACCCTTTCTTCTCGTCAACGTCGTAATCCTCGAGCTTCAGAACATTGATGTCGGTTGTCATAATGTAGCGTGACAATAAAATAATATAAATATATAGTTTCTTAAACCTCTGGGAATGATCCGAAGGTTCCCAACAAGAAAAGATAAAGAGGATAGCAGCACCAAACAGCACCAACAATCACAAGAAAAGGAGAATATTTTCTATTTCTTTTTATATTAAATAAAGGCTATTGTCGTCGACGACAATTTATTTTTCGCAGAAATAATGTCACAGAAACATCCGTGCACCTCACCAACAGGCGTGTCAAGCACCCCATAAAAGGAGAGACCGATTCATAAGAAAAAAATCCAGACGCAGACGCAGACGCAGACGCAGACGCATATGCAGACGCAGTCACTATCCAGCAGTGGTGGCCCTTCCATGGTTTTAGTTGCTGTCCATATTCTTGCAATTTTGACTCCGGCACTCCGCCAGCCAGATGGGAAGCCTCTTTTCCCTTGGGGACTCCCAGACGCAGGCAACGAGCAGCTGCGCCTTTCCATGCAAAAGTCACGCAAGAATCCGCCGGGGTTGTCTCTGCTCCGGTTCGGCCGACGGCCCTCCCAACTGTTGTTGTTGTGAAACAACTCAGCCCAGGGGGGTGTTTGTATCAGCTGATGGTAAGCGGTGTCCGGTATTGTTGGGACAAGGGAGCTATTACCTGTGCGTCATATGTTGCATACTCCCAGGTATCCTAGTAGATCATGTGCTTTGGATGTCGGCGACAGTGCTGCGGATATTACTATGCTTCCAGTATGTAGTGTAAGTAAATACGGGAACTGTACCTATTTTTTGTTGTTATGTTGGAATATGCTAGATAAGTTTGTTAGTTGATTATTTACGATGGTAATTATTTGATACGGGTGTTGCGGTTGTATCGTATAAAACAAGATATTTCTGGGAAGGCAACTAGGTGTCACAGGGGTAGTGTGACACTTGGAGTTTTTTGATGCGGTTTGCGCAGGTGACTTCTCCCAGTCCAGGTGTCGGCTGCATGGTTGTGCATTTTATTTTTATTATTCTTTTGTTTGTCTTTTCTTTTTTTCTGAATTTTCAAAGTTAACTCGGTTACTCATTTATCGGCCAGGAACCGTTTGAAATCTTGTAGGTATTGTTGGTTAGCATTACATTTTTCCTGGAGAGTATTTTCACTGGTGGAGCGTAGAATAGACTCGATCTGAAGATTGTTATCTACCCAACTGGACACGTCCCGCCATTGTCTGTAACGGGACTCCTGTTCTGCCTTTCTGTCTCTCTCAGCATATGGGTCAAGTCGAGTCGCGACTTGAGCTTCCTCTGAGCCAGCATCCTGTCCCGAAATGTACTTGGCATCCAGTTCTTGCTTCATGAGTGATGCCTGATTCTGGCAAAACGTTATAACTCTGCTCCTCTCCCTCCAATTTGGATACAATTCGCTCTTAATAAAGTCACCGCATTTGTCGGATCGCGAACGCAATGCCGATCCCGTCTTAGTAGCGTTGTTGATCTTTTGCTTTAGCACATCGTCGCTACCGTGCCTCATTGTGCGTAAAAATGAATCCAAAAGAGTAGGGTCTATGCATCTTGCGCGTGTAACGGTAACTTCTGTTACTGGTTGACTGCTGTTGGGAAAGTTCAGATTCGACTCAAGGAACACTTTGGGGGCCCGCACATTAATGGACTCTTCACTCATGATGTCAAGTTGTCTGGCTGTTTTGTTTGTGTTGCTGAACTATGAATAGATTTACGTTTGTATACTTTTTATTCTCTCTCATATAGGGGGGCCATTAATTGTTGGTCAGATCGGCGAGTTGGCGATGTTACAATATCCAGTAAGAAAATATTTACCACAGCCCGAAATTTAAGAAACGTCTACACCAAGAGCTTTAAATAAACAAACTAAATATAAAAAAAAAAATACAATTTATGGAGATGGAATAAATAAAATGTAATTTATCATAATTTTAAACATTCTATAAACACATAGATATAATATAATACTATATACCAAAGGATCCCTTGACGATATCCTTACCGGTTTGTTCCATGGAGTCGTTCATGGCTTGACCTGCAGCAGTAGCATAATCATTGAATTGGTTCTCAATGTTGTCCCAATGGGTCTCGACAGTACGTGATATACCCTTCATCATACCATACCCTGCATTGTGTTTGTTTGCATGCCTGATTGGTTTCTGATAGCTGTGCTTTTCAGGGTGTGGGTCGACAACAATCGTACCAGCTGCAATAGCACTCTCCCTGTATTTAGACTCTGGACGGTTTTCACCACCAAGCAGCTCATCCAGCTGGCTAGGCGTGCAATAAACGGTACCTCTGGCCCATTGCAGGGAGTTTACTTGTGGTCTGTATGAGATCTTGAGGTTCGGATTGTACAAATTATCCACGACTGGACCATTGGCCGATAGGGTAGGACTGCCAGGAACAGCCAGATTTTGTTCACTCACGACAGATAGCAAAGCCGAGATATATGGACCAGTTCTCATGAACACATCACCATTCTTCATAACTGCGCTTTCTTCCATGTAGTGAGATGGCACAGGGTTAGGTGGCACCATAGATTTTACCTCTTTCAAATCTGGGAGTGTCATAACCTTAACGCTAGCATCGCTCAGGACTGCCACGAAGTAGGTAGTTATCTTTGAATGACCAGTTGATGTCAATGTTGTAATATATGCAATATCTGAAGCAACGATCTGATGCCTGTATGATCTGTGACTTTCCTTCGATCTGCCTGGTTTGACAACTCTAATATCATGTTTAGCAGTTACGATGATGTAACCTGGTACACTTGTACCCTTCGTAAGCTCTTGCATCTTGGCAATAGTGCCTTTACAACTGCCCCCACTTGCCTTGGCCATTGATTCAATAGTAATGACAGGCCCGGAATCGTTTGTTTTGGACACGTCTACGAAATCAACACTGAAACGACCACCACCAGTTGGTAGAATTTTATACGTGATCAACTCACCAGCATCAGTTCCACATGTCAGGAGAATGCTAGAATATCCCTCTGCACCAAATTCCATAATGGAAAAGTCGATAGATGTGACGCATGTACCCCTTAGCTTTGGAACATCTCTAATCTGACCCAGATATATCGCTGCAGGACCTCTACGGTCGACAACAAGGATGGCACCACTAGAGTATCCCACAGCCACAAAACCAATACAACTATTGCACAGTGCAGTGACACTGCCTTTCTTCGCATTGATCACTGTGCTAGGCATAAACCCTTGTTTGACACTTGGAGGAGCACGATTGCGGACATCCACTAATATATCTGTAGAATCCTCCAGCGAAAACCTTCCAAATTGCATATCTAAATCATTCGCAGGGTTAGGACTGTTGAGCAGTGGGTTCAGTTCAAATTTGAACAGGACGACCTCTCCTGCTTCTGTAGCAACTGCCAACTCAACTGTCTCTGCTGCAAAGGATATTTTCGAAATAGACAAGTGGAGAGCACGATTTAGAATTCTTCCGACATTAATTTCGAAAACACATTTGTCATCTAACTCGTTCTGTGCACCATCCCAGATTCTCACAGATCCGTTTGTATGGCCTGTCGCTAGTGCTGTTCTGATCTCAGATGGTCTCATGTTACGTTTAGAGGATGTACCACCCATTAACATAGACTCATTTACCCCAGAATATGTAGATAACAGACCTAGCCATAGCTTCTTTGGGACAGAGAATGCAGTAGAAGTCGTAACGAGTGGCCTAGTCCAGGATAAACTCTGCGGCAATAGACTTGCCTTTGAGGTAAATGACCCGGATTGAACAAGTAGCGTTTCCATCTCACCGTTTTCCAACAAGGCTAACACAAATGCAGGATCGTGACACCCTCCAAAATGCGCAGATGCTCTTGGTAAAGGCAGGATATCCACGAGTGGTGCACGATTGACCAATGGGCATAGCTTTTGAGATTGAGGATTGGCATAATATTTCTGAAATCCATCATATGATGTGATAGAGTACATTGGGGTACCACCAAGGTCCAGAATTGTAATACCTTGGCTATTATCTCCTTTAGCCAAACTTTTTGTTGCAATCAATAAGGAGGTGTATTCAGGATTATTGGTACACAACCAATATACCTTGAATATTTGAGGAGAGCTGGCAGCACCAGTTAATCTATCGGTTGTATTTCTTGGCTCATTAACCTCTGTTTCAAACAATGTTCTTGCCTCAATCAACTGACCACTATTTGTATCCCAGAAAACCATCGAATTGTCCTCGTGAACTGTTAGAATATTCAACGAATTAGGATGATATAATGATTGTACTACCTTTGGTCTTCTGATGGTATCAATACGCCCAATGGAATTATCACCACCAGGTGCGAAAGGTGGCAGTTCATAGATGAAACTCTGCTTAACCTCCATCTCAACAAACGAGTAGACCACAGTCACCAGGTTATACGATATTAAAATAGAACCAAGATCTCTAGGGTTCCATCTTACGGACACAACAGGCGATGTAATCTCTTTCGGAAAGAATTGAGATTTCTGCAAGTTCTCTATCGTTACACCAGAGAAGCTGTTACGGTCAACATCATACACCATGACAGAACCATTCTGGAGACCCAGCAAAATCCAATCAATCCCTGGATCAGTCTCGACACATGTAATGTGACTGGGAATAAAAACATTGGCAAGGACCTTCTTGCTATACAGCGACAGTACCAACAAAGTGTCCTTAGAGTCAATGGCCACTAAGTATATACCCTTCACGATATTGAGGGTTCGGATAGAACCCTTCGTGTTAAGACTAAACACAACTTCAACTTGTCCCTGACCAAAAACGTGAATTTCGTTCAAATCAGTGGCCACTGCCATCAAACTCTGAGTGAAATCGAATGTGTATGCAATAATCTTACCCTTGATTCCCGAGTATTTCACCATATGATAATCAAATAGTTTGGCATCTGGAGATTGCGCTATCGTACTGGCCTTCTTGATAGAACTCGAAACACTCTTGAACTTCCCTTCAGCGTTTGATCCTATACTTGGCGAGTTTTTGGCACTCTTGCTGCCATCGCTGCTAGCCTTTGGCGATTTGAAGGCCTGCGAGACCTTTTTGAAACGATCGCTTTTAAACATACTAGCCAAAACACTAACAGTACTGTATTACTACTTATACTGAATTGGTCGTTTTGATGATATTTCTATGTTGTACTTGTTAGCAATACAAATAGTTTAGCCTCCTTTTTTTAAACTAGTGATCCCTCCACTTTCACTCTATGCGGCGCCACCATCGTACAATATTTTTTTTTGGGTCCGATGATGTTGTCGAAGGGCAAAATGCTGCATGTGAAGCATCGTATAAGTCTCAACAACTCAATGCAACATCTTTCAAATACATTGGTGATATGTCGAATTCTTGGTTTTAGATAAAATACAGAGTAAATGGTATATATATACTAATCGAAAGATTGGCCTCTTAAAAGTTCCAACTTTTTAGCTGGATATATGACAAGAATTACAGCTCCAAGTTCTCAGGCATAAACGAGAACCCGCGGAACTCCTCTTGTTGATGTGTGGTTAACACGGATGGTAGAGGTGTCAGTGAAGGTGGGGCTGATGTGAATTCTTGCTCAAAGTAGGATGTATCTTCTGCGGATTTAATCTCCGGAATATATGGAGGTTCCACACGCAGGTTCAGAACATCGTCAAAGTTTATGTTTTTGAAGAATGGTTCTTCCATGACTTCCAATGCATCACGAGGACCACCACCAAGACGGTTTTGAGGGTCCTTCGTTAACAATCCCTGGAAGATCTGCACAATGTCGCCTGCCATGTCGATTGGGTACAGTGGCTCGTCTGTGAGAATTGCATTGAAAACTTCGTCCTCATCGTCACCTGAAAATGGAGACTGGCATAGAAGCATTTGGTATAACAACACACCAAATGCCCACCAATCCACAGCTCTGCTGTACTCCTGATCCTTTAGGATCTCAGGTGCCATAAATTCTGGTGTACCACAGAAGGTGGAAGTTTTGTTCCCATACCACATCTCGTCTTTGCATAGACCATAGTCAGCGATCTTAATATGACCTTGTGGCGTCAGTAGGATATTCTCTAGTTTCAAATCTCTGTAAATGACACCGTTGTCATGGAAATATTTCAATGCCAGTAGTACTTCGGCAGCGTAGAATTTAGCTCTTCTGACAGACAAACGTTGGTTCTGAACATGCCACATCAGATCACCACCACCAATGAATTCCATGGCAAAGTAAATACGGTTTTCTGTTTGGAAAGAACAGAAAAGGTTAGTCAAAAATGGGTGTTTGGTCTTTGTGGCAAGCAAGAAGACCTTCTTCTCAGCTCTGGCACTTTCTATATCATGGTTCTGGATAATGTTATCCTTCTTCAATACCTTGATAGCACATAATCTACCAGTATTCTTCGACTTGGATAGAATGACCTTACCGAAATTACCCTTACCTAGGACCTTTAGCAAGATGAAATTGTCCAAGGATACCTTCCGGCGTCTACTGGACTTCCTCTTGTGTCTACTTTCAGAGCGCGAGTGTGTCTTTTCAGGAGAAGCGGCGATGCTGTATCTTGGATTCTCCGCTATGTCGTCAGATTCATCTTCATGATGTAAATCTGGTTGGGCATCCTGTTTGAAGTTTTGATTATTCACATCCCTAAACGGATTCGAGTAATCAGGTGTTGTGGTGGTATGAATAGGCTCTTGATTGTATGTTTCGTGGACTGCTTCAACTACAGTTGTCTCCAATTGGACCGGTTCATTTGGCATGCTCTCTTCAAACTTGCGTTTCTCGTATTCTTGTAACTTTTCCTGTTGCAGTTCCTCCTCTAGTTGGTGACGTTGATCCTCCCAAACCTTATTTTCGTCCCTGTATTGCTTTTCTGTTTCTTCGTCAACATCATAGTTGTTGTAATCATTCAAATTTAGATCACCTATTTGAGGAACCTGCTTAGTCTCCTCTTCAAGTGGAGCACCTGGGTCCAGGGTTCTGTTATAACCATCCAACTCAGGTGATTTCTCATCGCGTTCAGCACCTCTGGTGAAATTTAGATACACCTCATTTTCTTCAATAAAATGATTGAGCTTATCTGTTGTGTCATTTATCTTAGCCGGAGAGGTTTGGGCAGAAGTGTGATATTCATTTTGAGAGTATTCTTGAGATTGGGACCCAATACCAGCCGAAGGTTGCTTCACTGGGCTTTGGCTTCCAGTCCTCTCCAAGAATAAAGATGTGTGTTTGGTTGGCGAGCTTTGTTTGCTGCGGCGTCTCTGAGGAGATGTATGTTTGTGTGGTTTATGGACCTTTTTCTTTTCGCCCTTATTTCTCTCCGCATCCTGAATTGTCTTCAGAATTTTGTTAGCCATCTCCATAGACATCCCACAGAAGTCAGGTACCAAGTGTACACATTGTGTGTGACACATAATACCACATTCTGAACATTTACGTACCTTTTGTTTACTCCATGGTAAGATATAACCACAGTGGCAACACCAATTGGTACCACGGTTCGAACATGGTTCGAACCTATGAGGAATACGATGGTTTAATTTGGCCTCATCAGGGTCTGTATCTGTTGAAATTTTTGCAATACATTTAGTAACCACCTTGGTGTAACACTTCTTGTGACATAAAAATTTACAGTCCTGGCATTGGAAACCAGTGTATCTCAGGAACTCACCACAATAGGCGCAGCACATGATGTTGTAAAATGATTTCTGTACAAAGTGGTGACCATGTTGCTCAAACACCTCCTCATTTCTGTTGATGATGGCACCGTTACGATGCAAACCACCAACAACATTGGATCTAATAGGTCCGGACGACTTCGTGAAACCCAGGGTCAAGAGCATCTGGCCGGTTGGTTCCATAATGTACCACTGTGTGGTTGTAATTTGGCTTGTGTCGCCTACTCTGGAATTTTGATTGGCCAAAGTGGTAGAATCAGAAGCAACATTTGAAGCTGCTGATGGGGCGTTACCACCAGTGGACGATGCTCCCCCAGTTACGGTGTCATTATGGCTGTTTCCAACATTGGATGCGCTAACCCAACCCTGACCATTTGTAATTGTTGTCTTCTTCTTACGGATCTCCTCTGCTATGTCAGACACCAACATCCACATAATAGCGACAGGTGTTGTGATGTTGTTAATTCTATCATAGACAGTAAACTCTATCTCATTACCCTTTGCAATATTGATTTGGAATTCCTCATTCCATCTATCTGTTCTAGAGAGCTTAGTTCTAGCCTTCACAGTATCATCGATCTTGATTTCGACGAATGAGTCTGGTGATCTCGCAAACATTGGAGACTGAATATGGTCAACATCTCTAATCCCATTAATGGATATTTTCAAGACACCTGTGAGTGGCTTTCTTCTGAATTTAGGTTGCTGACTGGTCATAATATCCGCATCATTGTGTTTGTAATGACCTAGATCAATATTGATCGCTTGATACTTCCTGAGGGCCTTTTTCAGCATGATAATTCTGTGCTTAGACTCTATCTGACCACCTTCCGCAGCTGAACTGCTTCTGCGATCTCCATCGATCTGGTACAATTTTGTTAGTTTTGCATTTGCATCCTGGTACTGCTTTTCAACCTGCAATTTAAACTCCAGTTGTTGAAGCATGTACTGGATTCTTTGCGACATTGATGGACAATCGTACTTTATCAGATCCAAACGTGAAAATATGTGCTCGTTGGGAGAAATTGTAGAAAGATAACCGTACTCTGTGTTCTTTCCAAGTTCGTGTGTTTTATCATTCTCGTTATTCTTGGACTCATCATTGAGACGAATCCTCTTTAGAGTCTCCTGTAAGTATTCAATGTTTTGCAACGCCTCGCGAATGTTGGTGTTACATTTCTGAATAACCATGGAGTTCGAAGTCTTCTTCTTTAGATTATTCGCACCTTGAATAATATTTTGCTCCACAGCAATCTTCTTGTTAATATCCTCTTCCACTTGCGAAATCATCGTTCCCGTGTGGTATTTATTGCTGAATGTTAGGAGTACCTTCTAGATACTTTTAAGGTAAATATACTATGATCTGGATTCCTATTGTTGACTCCGAAGTTTCCTTTGCCGGATAGTATATGCAATTGTTTCTCCAACACCAGATTAATTAACCAGTTCTTGCTAGCAATCAGAGGGTGACTGAACGGTGTTGTTTCTTTTACACAGTTCAAATGCGATACGAGACACCTGGCCAAAAGCTGAATTCCTGATCCTGTTCTTTCCAAAAAAAAAATAAAACCCTTGAGGTCCAGCGTGTGCGATATTCTTTTTTTGGCTTGGTGGAACGGAGACCGCAGCAAGAACGAAGGCACGTGACAAAGGAGGCTTAGGAGGGTAACAAGCATACGGCTGTCTTCCGCTATACATTGTACGTATTGGTATGTTCAGTTTATATATAAGAGGGCGAATGCGTTCTAAAGTTTATTGCATTGGCAGTTGCAACCCGGGGTTGGGCATATATTATGTCTGGAGAACCACTCATCGGCATGTCCGGCGTGCATGCCGTGGTTGCAGGTTAGGCAGAAACTAAACCATTCGTGTAGTCTCTTTTGACGACGTGTAAATTCCTGGGACACCTCTGATCGCGCCATTACCAAACTTTCATCGAGATTGTGTTCTGCGTGTGGCATGAGTTCGCTTTCGTCCATAACTCCGTTTATGATAAAGGGCAGGTTAGATGTTCCTAGTGGCATTAAACAGATCGAGCAACGTGGGTATGGAGTTCCACAGTGAGGACACGAGTGTTTGTGTTGTATCTTGTTAGAGCTGTAGTTGTTGATGGTGTTGGAAAATATATTCTGTACGGTCTTTTTCCCAGTTGATGACACCGATGCTGAGTCACCGTGATTACTGCTGATATCGTTATTGCTTGTTGGTACATTGATGTTCATCTTGCAATTGAGGCACTGGATATACAATTGGCGAGGCCTGATGGTGGCTGTGATTCTTCCAGTGTTTGTTTGCGAAAGACCAGTTCTCAAGACATCAAACTTTGCTCTCATGGCAAATAGTTCCCACGAATTCAGCATGCGGCGATAACTCTCCACCCACTCATCCACCCTCTTGTCGTGGAAATACCGTGGCGACCCACATATAGATATCAGTGCTGCACTTTGTACATCGCTTGTTTTGTTAACATAGGACTGGAGAAGATCGATTCCACTAGGAGTGATGCCTGTTAGAATCAGACCTTCCAACTCACCATTTGAGATAACTTGGGAGGACGTTCTCTCCAGGAATTGGGTCAACTCGGCATCACTTAAAAATCTTAAAGCAACACCTAATCTTTCACGAAGAGAAATTGCTGGTTCGTATAGAATGTCCCACCAGTCATTATCTGCGATAAATGCGAATATTACCCTGAGATATGGGTCTTCTAGTTCTGATGCCATCTTCCTACATTGCTGCCTCCAGGCGTTGTTTCCAGGTTCATCCTTGTATGCCATATAACCAGCAATAGCTGTAGCAATCAATCGTAGTCTTTCATTATTAGCAGATCCCAGAATTTCAACTGCCTTGGGAATATCACCGAAAAACAAAGCCCACGCGGCTGCCTTCTCGTAGTGACCATTACCCATTATCAATTTATACTTCTCTTCATAATCGGATGGTGATAAGTCCCACCCTGAAATAATTAGGCAGAGTCGTCTTTGGATATGTTTAGGGGAGGTTGAGAATTTGGAGATCGGGCTTTTATGTCCGAGACTAGCCTTGTATCTCCTTCTCAATTTTATGATCTTCTCCATTTCACGGTTCAAATGCTTGTCTGAGATAATGACATCTTGTCTGTAACGGTTCTGGTTGGAAATTCCTATTAGACCGTTCCAAATACCCAGAATACCTTCGTACCCAAGATCAAGATCATCAGAAACAATGGTTCCATCCTCCACAGATGCTTTGGCAATCGCTATCCATCTCCAGGTGTTTCTTATATAAGCATTATTCTGAAGAGCTTTTGACTTGTCAATCATGTTGACCGTACTCATTGGGTCTAAACCATATCCAAGTGATGCTCTCATTTTCATAATAACGCTAATATCTTTCTGGAGAAGCCTCTCTGGTTTCCAGTAAAGAGTGAAGTCGTCACCCTCCTCAAGTAGGTTGTTTGGATCCTCATCTGCATCATAATTGGTCTCAACATCATCATTGGTCGCAGAGTTGTTTCTATTTCTCGCGTGTGAATCGTGGATATTCTTATCTACAGTAGTTGTTCCGGCTTCATCATCCGATTGAGAACCTGTATATTTATCATCATCTTTCAAAGGAATATAATCATCACCTAGTCCCAAATCCTCGAAAGATAGATTTTTCAGATCGGTCTTGATGTTCTGTAAGTTGGAACTTTGCTGACTCTGAACAACGCGGAGTTCATCTATCTCCGAGGCTTCTGAATTGGCCATTAATAGCGAATTGTCAAAGTTGAAAGCAGTGTGAGAATATGACTGTGTTATCGGCATTCTGTATACAGTACCAGAATGGCGCATACAGATGAAGTTTATCCGATGCTTTCCCATTGGTATGTAATCAAATGTCGCCACTCTGTCAAACGTCGTTGGTAAATCGTGAACGGTGGAAACAAACAATTCATCAGATTCCGTGCTTGAGTTCTCATCATCATTAGAGAAAGACCCTAAGTTCCATCTTTTAATTGTATCACCTCTATGCAAGGTAGAAAATTCACCACCTTGGATTGGGGACCATCTGAAGCATGAATTCATGTATTTCCTGGATGCCGCACCGGATCCTACTAACTTTTCAAACGTGAGTAGTGGTGAAGACACACTTAGATCTCCTGTGATAACATTTGTGGTCAGTTTCCTTCTGTCCCAGATTGCTAGAGTGCCGTCGTCACCATACGTGCTAAATTGCCAGTCATTAAAAGGGTTTATTTTTATATCGTATGACAATCTTGTTGGATGTTGGTAAACTGGAGTTTTGGCTCTTAGATCGATTTCTTTCAAGAACTTGGTACTGGCAGTCACCAGTGATATATCATTAAGAAACTTGAGCGATACTATAGATTCGTTTACGCAATATTCAAACGTTGTGTTCACCACTTGTGCCCCTGCTTGCTGGTAATTTGCATCCCAGATCTGAAGTGACGCATCCTGCTTGTGGCGGTCTAACCCCATTGCAATCAATCCCGAGTTGCTCATTGTCAAGCCATTCACACAGCGCCTGTGTTTCGCCCTCACAGCCATTTCCATGTGCGCATCAAGTACATTGACAATCTTTACAAACCCCTCTTTCTCACCAATACCAACCATGCCCGGAATACTCTCTGAGTAGTCAAGACATGTAATATTAGCAAAGTTCTTCATTGTGTTGACCTTGGTTATAGATTCGTCAGACAGATCTGAAGGGTCTACCTTGTAATATGTTATCTCATCTCTCGTGGGGTTCACAGAGAGATAATCTAGGTGCGAGTCAGTCGACCATGTTGTCACCTTCTTAATAAGACCCATTGCGTTTGTAACTCTCTGTTTTTTTAGGGCTGTGTTGTGTTGGTATATACGGTTTACTTGAGTCCTTTCTTAATTATTGAATCGTCAGCAGTTTTAATTTTGAGAGTTCCCCCGATGATTTTTTAAAGGCGAACAATAGCCAGAACCACCAAATCATACAACATGGGATCATTAAATCTGGAGAGTGTAATAATATTGTAATAATATTGTGATTTTAATGTGCCTTATGACTACATATATATATATATATATAACGGTGTTCTACACCTATTTTTATCCGTTGAAAAGGGCAGATGGGGAGAAGTGAAATGATGTGATATGAGGATGCAATTGAGGATATTTGAAACGATATCTATGATTCAAATTCCAACAGGTAATCGGCTGGGTTTGCCGATTGCCCGCCGTTCATATCGCCAGGGTGTCCGTTAAACATTAGTTGTGCATTATCCTGCGCCTCTATTACGTCTCCGGACATAAATTCGTTAAGGTCATCGAGTAGCTCCGGTTTCACTACATTATGTGGATCCGGAAAGGTTCTCGAATCGATTATTATCTCTTGACCCTCTGGTATATGTCCTGGAGGGAATGTGTTGGTGGAAGAGTGTGTTGGTGCTGCAGGTATAGACTGTGAAGGCATGTTTTTTATATCCAGATTGTTGAATTGGTTTTCCAGCTCTCTAATTTTGTTGAGCAGCTGCTCCTTCTTATGATCTTGAGATTCACCCACTTGTAGCAAGAAACGGACATAGTCAACTGTCTTGTTCAGGATGATTCCTTTGTTTGGTTTGACCGGTTTTCCTGAGTTGTCAAACCTCAATAACGATGGTGGAACCAAGTTTCCGAGTTCGTTAATCTTCTGTTTTATGAGATCCCTACGACGTCTCTCTACAGCGTTGTGGAAATCACGTTTACGCCTTAGTTTCTCCTCGTGGGTGAGATGTGAAATCGCCTTCGGAACCGAGGTGCTGAGCGCAGAGTCCATACCCGCATTAGAGGTGTGGCGAGATACGGATGTTCCCGAGACGTTTCCTGTCCCGTTGGCATTACTGTAGTTTGAAAGAACACTGGGTTGTCTTAAAGATGTTGACAAGTACGATGCGTTTGGTCTGAATGATGTTGAAGGGGACCTTAGTGAACCTGGCGCAAACGCATTACTTTGCGTGTAGCTCGACGCTGTCAGTGCGTTAATAGTTTCCAGGTTATTAGAGTTTAGATACGAGGAAGTAGGGGTTCCGACGCTAGGTGTGTATAACTCTGAATGGACAGAGGAGCCAAGCGAAGAACCCAGTTCGTCTGCGTAGTTAACGTACTGATCGTCCAGTCTTCCACTGAACAAATCTTGCGGAATCGATTCTTCCTTAAAGGACTGCCCATATGGGTTGGAGATCGATGCGGTGTCTGTAATGCTCTGTGTATCAAACTCATTTCCCTGTGAGTTGTGCGCCTGGCTCAGACTCTGGCTTCGGTCAGTCTGTGCCTGTGCATGTGACGACGACGAAGAAGTGGTAAACATATCGTCGAGGAAAGAAGCATCGGTGTGTTCCGGTTGGTGTGCACTAGATGCATTAATATCATACCCAGGTCCACTCTGGCTCTGTCTGTTACCTTGTGGCCCCACTCTACTCTTTTGACTGTGCCCAGTCTGACTCATATATGCCAGCTTCTCGTGCTGCATGGCAGGGTTACTCCCAGGGTAAATAAACTGAGGCTGTGCCTGCACAGACTCCTGTGCATGCACTTGAGGATGGGCCGCCTGACCCGTAACCGACCCCGAATGCTGGATATCGTCGTAAAAGTTGAGGAAATCCGCGGCAGGGTGCTCTGCCTTCACGGTGCTGGCATGAGCTCCGTGTTGGTTCAACAGCTCGTCCAGGAGCATCTGGTTCTCATCTGTGTGTTGTTCCATCTTGAAGGTGGTGGTTGTTGGACCCTTGCAAGTGGGGACTCCTTATTTTAGAAGCACATCATATGCCACATCTGCACTTGTACCTGTACCTGTACGTAATGCGTCATCCATCAATGCGCCTTGCACAAGAGAAACCGGCGTTCCCTCGGATACGAGGGTTATTTTTTGCCCGAGAGGGTAACCGCTTGGCGAAGCTGGAAATCCGCATTTTATTTTATTTCACCTCAATGATAATCGAGGTTTGAGGACGAGGTTTAGAGGGGGAGAAGGCATAAATCACGCTGTTTGCAACGTTTTAACGGCTCGATAAGCAATGTCTGGTGCGGAGTCTCAAATCGATAGTTTAAGGGAGTCCCTTGGGAGATGGAACAGCTCGCGTCAGGGAGGGAATGACGCCAGTGCAGGCGGTGCCGGCGGGTTCTTCTCGTCTGTGTCCGAGTCCCTGAACAACACTGCGGCTGATATATACCAGAGACTACCTCTGACGCGTCAGGACACGGAGGAAGTGGAGGAACCCTCGTGGTTTGCGCTGTCTCGTGTTGAGAGACTGGTGCTTTTCTTTTGTTTTTTGCTAGGTACAGTTGCCTGCTTTACGTTGTGTGTCTTCCTTTTCCCTGTGCTTGCGGTTAAACCGCGCAAGTTTGCTCTTCTGTGGACTATGGGCTCTCTGCTTTTTGTGCTGGCATTTGGTGTTTTGATGGGACCGGTTGCATACTTCAAGCACCTGACGTCGAAGGATAGAATAGCATTTTCGGCATTCTTCTTTGGCTCGTGCATCATGACTCTATATTTTGCCACTATTGCCAAGATTACTATCCTGGCGGTTCTGAGTGGTGCTGTTGAACTGGTAGCCGTGTTGTATTACGCGGTCTCATACTTCCCTATGGGTGCAGCGACACTGCGCATGCTCAGCAGTTTCGGTCTCAGCACCGCCAGAGGTGCATTACATATATAGCCTATGTACATATATGTACCCCGCAAAGGAAATAAATAATATCATTTGCTAGATGCAGGTTGTTGTATGTATATCATATTTATTCATTTCAGGTATATGCATGTTTATATTATCTTGATAAGAAAAGAACTGTTGCAGTAATTACATTATACTACTTCATGATATCGTCATATTCTGGAGGTTCCGAAGGTCCTTTCCCAGCATGCAACGTGTAGTCGTGTTTGAACAGCGGTCCATCGTCCGCTGGTTTCGCAGTAGTCGTCGATGCCGATGTTATCGGAGAAAATGTAGCCGTTGTGTTGCTTGCAGGAGATGTGAGCAGTTTATCAATGTTACTGAAATGGGTATCGTTAATAGGTGTGCCCGCATTCGGATTAGCCTGTTGCTTCGATACAGAGCTCCTGCCTTCGGAACTCACCGATGGTGGTCTGCGAATGCTTGTTCCACGTGAGAGGTTTATCTGCTGAATGGAATACAGATCGGAGTCATAGGATGCAATGATATCTGGAGATCCAATTGGAGACACCACGGGAGAACCCACAGGTGATAGCACGGGTGAGCCCATTGGAGAGCCTATCGGAGAGCCCATTGGGGAATTCAGTGGGGAACCCAACGGTGACCCAGGTACAGATATCGCTTCTTCGAAGGTTGGAGGGGCCTGGTACGCATCGAAATCGCCTGTCGTCGCAGGTTGATGTGATATTGGCGCAGCCTTGTTGCGGACAGCCATGTTGTATGTGGGCAACTCCATGTTACCAGTATTGCATAACTCTGATACAACGACGATCGGTGTATCAATTAAAACCTCGTAGTGGCGCATCTTCTTTGGATCCATGGGATCCGGTTTGCTAATACGCAGCATTACCTCTAGCTTATGACGCGAATGGATATTACTAAAGTGCAAACTGTCCAGGTACAAACCTCTTTTAGGTTTATTCAGGCGGGTGTGACTCTCTACCTTAAGTCCCGAGCTTGTCTTAATCCTTGTCTGGTGGTATCGAGGATCCACAACCGGTGGTTTTTTGGCCTCTTTGTTTTTACTGGACTTTGAACTCCCTGTGATCGGATTATGGTTAGCAATGAATCCGATTACACTGGACTTGTGCTGTTCACTGCTTCCTCCACTACTACTGCTATGTCTGCTACCAGCATGCTTACCTTCATCCTGTGTCTCCGGATTGATCTCCGTGTTGAAAATGTCAATTCCGTAAGGTGCTATTATCTTGGCCTTTTGTCTATCTAGGTCCTCAAACTTTGGAAACCGCAGTTTGGTGTCGATGGATATTTCCTCGGTGATCCCCTGTGGTTCTTGTTTGTTCTTTTTGCTCTTTGGAGAGTTGTTGTACTTGTCTTCGTCGTCGTCAAATGTACTATATGACAACAGGTTATCCGAGATGCTATTCTCTACAATCTCTTCTCTTAACGCCCTAGACCCCTTATCCTTCGTGCGCACTTCTAACAGTGGCAAATTACGCTCCTTCCTTCTCTTTGACTGGAAGTCTAAGTAGTACGGATTATACGGGTCCTTTGCTACCAAGTCGATTTGGTCGTACTCGAACTCCAGATTCTTGGACACAAACGTAATGCGCTCGTTAATACTCACTCGTATCCTCTTGATGCTAATGTTTTTTGCTAACGGCGCCAACTTGATCTTGAAACGGTACTCCCCGTCCAATGACACGTACTTTTGCTGGAAGGAGATCTCATACGAGAGGGAGTCTGTCCACACCCTGTTGATGTATATGGGTTTATTGGCTGTGGATACTGAAATTGGTGGCGGTGTGCGCACAACACGGATCGGGTACTCTGCGTACACCTCCTGTCCCAGCGAGCCTGCGTCTGCCTTGGTTGGTGTTTGTGATATATGCAGTGTGTTCTTCATCTTTTTGAATATCGAGTGGTCGCGCTGTTTCTTGTGCTGCATTGTATTCTCCACCTCTGTCCCCTTCATTGAGGATGTCGAAGCCAGCGTCGACAACGAGGTTGTAGATGAAGAGCGATTAGACCCTGCGCGGGAATTCAGCGGCGATACAGAGTCATGTGACGTACTCTCCCTTGGCGAGTGGTCGCTGCCGGGTGTTAAGAGTGTACCACCGATCTTAAACTTGTAATTCACGCGTGCCGACGGGAAGTATATCGACTCCGGGATGTGATTTGCGAATATCACCGGCACGATAAACACATATGTCCCCGCCCTGAACCTGTTGTCTGTGTCGTCCGGGATCATCCCCATAAACGTTTGTTTTGTACGCAGTTTATCGATGTAGTTGCGCTGTTGTGCCGGCGTGGTGCATTTAAACAGCCGCACGTCCACATTGTTCAGGTTGTTCTCAATGATCTGATTCTTGGGGGATATCTTGCGTGGAATGAACAGGTTGTAGTTCTTGCTGCAAAGTCTCCATGCCAGGGCCCCCGCGTCGTAGAACTCCTCGTTGAAGGATCGCGTTGGCGGCACTCCGTTATTCCAGAACACTTTGACTTTGGCGCTTAGTTCAACTGCAAAGTCTGTGAAGTGCAGCGACTTCTCTGTTGTGAGTATAAGTGCGATGTTGTATGGGACACGGGTGTTGTTTTCTGTATCTATACCTTGTGGGCGAGCACCTGCATTTGCGTTTGCACCCGCATTTGCACCCGCATTCACATTTGAGCCTGTCCCTGTGCTCGCCGATCCTGCCGAATCGAGCGATTGCCTCAAGCTTGCGTGAGTCGGCGAATCTCCTTGCGCCTGTGTCTGTGCCTGTGACTGTCCCGGCACTGCCTGCTCAGCAGCCAGTCCTCCTGGAACCTCCGTCGCACTCTCCCCATCTGACAAATACTCCTCCGACTCCTCTGGTCTCAACCCGTTCAACCTCGCCAAGTACTCGTCGTCGCTAGACGATATCGTCGGCAAAAACAGCGCATCACCAGTCGCTGCGATGTGCACCTTGAACGGGCTCCCCTGTCTGTTCCCAGCCAGCAGTTTCCTCGAAGTAAACCCTCTATTCCTGAGGTAACCCAGCAGGAACTTGCGCGTATCGGGCTCCTCCTCCTCCACTTCCACCAGCGGCTCGTCCGACACCCTTGTGGCGTTGCTATTGTCCCTGGCCCGGGTATGTGTGTGTGTGTGTGGATGCATGGAATTAGTGCTGTGTCTCCGGGGCGTTTTCACGGGCGATATACTCTTGCTGGGAGAGACACCGGGCGAGACACCTGGTGTCTTCACTTGCGAAAGATGCTTGCTAGAAGCCGCTCTGCGAATAACCTTGGTGGGAGACGGCCCTGAACTCCCTTTTGCATGGGCGCTAGTACCAACCCCACTACCATTACCACCACTACTAGCCGCTGTCCTACCACCACCACTACTACTAGCCGCTGTCCCACCACCAGCCGCTGTCCCACCACTGTCACTCCCCCCTAGCAGCGATGACAGCGCACTCTTGATCGACGACCGTCTTCTCTCCCTAGCCGCCGGTTTCCTGGGCGGCGGTGCCATCCCATTGTGCAAGTCCGGATTCGACATTGCATGTGTATAGTTCTGCAACCCCATCTTGAACGTGTATACCTCTCTCCATCCAGAATTCCAAAAAGGGGTCCCAAGATGGGTGGCAAAAATAACACCCGCCCAGGTCTACATCCAGAATATATATATATAGAGGGAGAGAGGTGTATAGGAGGACCCCAACAGCGAACGACGTCACGGCCACCGCGCGGTTTAACAAACGCGCGCACAAACTCGCGGAAAAATCCGGCGCAATAAAGAACGACGGCACAAGTGCAGAGTCATCATGTGCATCGCCGGGAATCTGGAGGTGTCATGTGTGCATTGTGTGCATTGTACAGATGTGTAGGGATGTTAATATATGTGTAGGGATGTGAATGGATGTGAATAGATGTATACTTGTACATTGAATGGCACGGGCGGCGCACGGAGCATATGGTGCGCTGTTCGCGGTCACGTGCGGCCCGGCGCCCAGGCTGGTCGAAGCACCATATAGCGCGGAGTGCATGTCCACGGGGTATTGTCTAGTGTGTATTGTGTATTGTGTATTGTCTATTGTCGAGGGCGCAGTGCACGGACTGGGACTCCGGTTTTGGCTGGCCGGGTCTGGCTCTGGCTCTGGCTCTGGCTCTGGCTCTAGGTTTGTCATGAACGGGGGAGAGCGAGTTTAGGGTTGGGTAGGTGGGTGTGTATGACAGCTTTCAGTTAGGGCTATGCAAACTTCGAATGACAGCTGGAGGAGGGGCATGTGCCCCTAATGGGTGTGGGTGTGTGGGTGTTACTCATTGGTGTGTGGGTGTTACGCATTGGTGTGTGGGTGTTGTTATTATGGGTGTGTGCAAGCTCTACAGCAGTCTCAGACTAGGGCATAGCACATGCATTTTAGGGCGTTGCTGTGCCAAACCATTGGGTGAGTCATATTCCCATGTATAACACCGTGTAGATTTGCGAGTTGTGTAGGGTTGGCGCCTAATACTACTCGCTTCTGGATGCCAAATGTATGTATCAATCCCCCCCATAAGCACCCACACTCGCAGAAATCGGTACCACGTGTCTCCTCTTCCAGCACTACGACCCGCCCCACTATCAAACCCCCGCCAGTGCCCAAGTCTCAGCATCGATAACTGCAATTTGGCTAATGTCCATTGCACCACGTGATCTGTTTCCTTGTGGGTGCAACGCCTTGTGGTTGCACGGACTTTTCTCTGTGTCTGCCGGGCTCCCTTAATCCTCTCCAGGATCTGTACGCCAGTTTCTGTGGGATTTTCACAAGGGACTGCGTGCGACCATAGAGACCCTGTATTGATTAGTGGAAGTGGGTGATGTGTTGCTGAAGTGATCCAGTTCAGTCCACCCCGGAGGGATAGGTGACCTGGATGCTCAGTGGGGTACAGTGTTGCATGAGACCATAGACACGGTGTAGTGTCGGTGGTTATGGCCGACAGGAAATGCGGGGACTTGAGGTCGTTGAAGATTTGCATGGGAGGTTGCGTGTCTCTTATTGGGGAGACAATACATCTAATGCATGCCGTGTTTGTTTTGTTTTCAAAGTAGCCCCGGGGGAGGGATTTTCCTGTGATTGGTGGTTTGATCTTCCTGGGATTGGTGCTTTGGTCTTCCTGGGATTGGTACTTTGATCTTCCTGGGAATAGTAATTTGGTACAGTTGGTAATCGTTGCTCGAGTGGATCGTTGCCAAGTATTGTTAGGTTTCCCTCCTCTACAAGGATATCTTTTTCATTAGGAGTGGATGATTTCTCTGAGGGAGAAAATAAAACACAATATCAAAAACTACGTTCAAAACTCATCGACTTCTTAACGCAAGCATATACATGTATGGTTTTACGGATTTTGCATATGTAGTATATCTGCAGGTTAAGCTAAGTGCCACGTTACAAAAACGTGGCAGTCTCGCCCTCTCTAATAACATACAGATGTGATGGTACCAACAAGAAGGTTGCTCGTTGGGTGGAATTATTATTATCCATTATTGCCTGCTGCGGTATAATAGCTAGAATATTATGCATGTTACACTTCATTTAAATTATCCGTTTATCAGGCAGACGCACTCCATACCCCTCTCAAAACTATGTAACCTGCACATCTACTCATGTTTTGGAGCATACGCTGCATGACCTCGCATCAACCATGCAACTGCATTGCGCATGATTTCTTGTGCTAACCGTATTTTCGCGTATTGTTTCGGTGATACATCTAACTAGCCCCAGAAGGCAAAATCTATTGTATTGTATTAATTTTGGGATTTGCACCGTGAGGGGATTCAGATGATCTACACACTACATAGTCACAATAAAATCCACTTGCCCACTACCAAGTTTCTAGGCGTGCATAGGTCTACAATCTTTCGCAAGAGTTTCTAGAGTCTGATCCACCCCCCCTAGAGGAGGGGTCCAATGATTATCCCTTGGTCTAGAATATTAAATCGGGGATAGTGCGGGTGTCTATATGAATCTTGTATACAACATCCTTCTCACGGCTATATCTGAGATATCCCGGGGAAAGTAAATACAGGCTACACGTAAGTTATGCAGAGTGAAAAATATTGTACCGCTGAATTGGTTTAACTACATTTTTGTTGGTACGTTGGTTCTGTGAAGGTTTTGAAATATGTTCTAGGGAGTATGCAGATGATTTTCCTATGTAAAACTAAACAACGCTCGATCTAAGTAAAGTAAATAATTTATTTAATACAATTCAAATGGAATGTGTTGTCCAAAGGGGGGAGGCGGAGGGTAAATCTTCCCTTATTATCGTTTTGCGTTTCTAAAGAGGGAAAAGGAACAGTTGGGTTTGCAATTTCGTAGATATTGTGGTACGCATTGTAGCAACTAAAATCTTCCCTATATTTTGTATATAAGGATAGGTTTCACAGCTCTATCCTGATAACTGTCATTGAGAGTAAATTAATTTGCACTATTCTCTACATCACTATACCAATATACCACATCCAACAATGGTATCTACAACACAAAATATATTCTACATTTTTACAATATTACTACGGCTCACTTTAGTTGAGGCTGTGTTCGTACCACCGGACCCCGACACTTGCCAGGTTGCATATACGACTGTGAGCGAATCATTTGGTTTCTGGGCAAAGTTCGCCAAAGAGGAATTTGGTGTCAATACAAACAATAAATATGAGAGATTAGTTGACTTGTCTGAGGATAATACCCAGTTTTCAGATCTAACATATAGAATTGGAAACCAGGTTCTAGACTTCAATTTCCCAGCAGATGATCCATCCCTTCCCCAAAAGGGTAGTGTTTACGGATACACTACTACGACTACCAATTTTAGTTCTCTCTCCATAACATTTCTCACGGCTCCAGAAACAGGGGAATATACATTTACCTTCGACGATGTATCTGGTGCAGTTTTATTTTACATGCTCGACATAGACTGGATGTTCTGTTGCGAGTTACGTGATATGGACTTAGACGATATGGAAGAAGACGATCTCGGTTCTATTACTTACTACGTTCCTGGTGATCCAGAACACTCGAAGAATTCATACACTACTCGTCTTAGAGAAGGTTTTGTTTATCAGATGGGTATCATTTACTTGAACACAGAAGGTGATGCCAGTATGAAGTTCAGTATGACTACGCCAAGTGGGAAAGTTGTATCTGACTTTACAGGTCTGGTCGGTAATCTGATTGCATTTGATTGTGACAATTATTATACCACTACAAAGATATATTCAGACTGGGAGAACAGTTTCACTACCACCTACTCGACTACAGTGGTCACTCACGATATGACTACTACCACGACAATTGAAACCATATATTATGTTGTCACTCCGACGACTCCTGTTACATCGGAGGAGCCATCATCCTCAGAAGAGCCAATCATCACTGATGAGCCATCTACCTCAGAAGAGCCTATTATCACCGATGAACCATCTACCTCAGACGAGCCCTCCCTAACCGAATATCCATCCTCAACCGATATCGAAGTTTCTTCCGAGGAGCCAACAATCATTGTGTCTTCTTCATTCGAAGAATCTTCGATAACCGCAGATGTCTCTTCCTCCAGCGGAGATCC
>JAKTPZ010000097.1:0-33190 GCA_030579215.1 Maudiozyma pseudohumilis
CAAACCACCACTCATGGCCCGCATCAAGCACGAGGTGAACCACTACGTCAACGGCACCAAGCTGCTCGGGTACGAGATCAAGGTGTCGACGAAGCTGCTCGCGAAGCTGGTGCAGGGCTACGAGCTGTCCCGCCGCGAGTCGAGCCAGCTCAAGCGCACGATGGGCGACGTGTTCAGGCTCGTCCCGTTCTCCGCCTTCGTCATCGTGCCGTTCGCAGAGCTGCTGCTGCCAGTGGCGCTGAAGCTGTTTCCCAACTTGCTGCCATCGACGTACGAGAGCGGGTCCCAGAAGGTGGAGAAGAGGACGAAGCTGATTGAGATCAGGAAGAAGACGTCGAATTTTATACATGATACCTTGGAGGAGTCGCAGTTGCTAGCGTATAATGCGATAGAGTCGGGCGAGAACAAGAAGACGTTTTACATGTTTTTTAACAAGATTTATGGGGGCGACGCAAGTGGTGGCAGTGGTGGCGCCACTGAAAGTGGTGCCGCCGCTGGCGCCGCTGGCGCCGCTGAAAGTGGTAGTGGTGGTAGTGGTAGTGCCACCCCCGCCACCTCCAGTGCCTCCGCTACCTCCAGTAGTACCTCCGGCACTACTGTCGGTAGCTCCGGCACTTCCGGTGGCTCCCCCCACACCTACTTCACCCACGCCGAAATACAAAAAGTCGCCCGCATGTTCAAGAACGACACCGTCCTGGACAACCTCTCCCGCCCCCAGCTCACGGCCATGGCCAAGTTCATGTCCCTGAGACCCTTCGGGAGCGACAACTGGCTCCGCTACCAGATCCGCTACCAGCTCAAGACCATCATCAACGACGACAAGGTCATCGACTACGAGGGCGTCCACAGCCTCTCGCAGGAGGAGCTGTACCAGGCGTGCGTCTCCCGCGGCATGCGCGCCTACGGCGTGGCCCCCGAGGAGCTCCGCGCCAACCTCCGCGCATGGCTGCACCTCAGACTCCAGGAGAAGATCCCCAGCGTGCTGATGGTGCTCAGCTCAACGTTCACGTTCGGCGGACTGCAGGACGCAAAGAGGCTCGTCGAGGGGTCGCACCTCCGCGTGGTGCCGCAGACCGCCCAGCCGTCAACGTACGACAAACTCGTGGACCTGTACTACGACGGTATACTGCACGTCCTCAGCTCCATCCCGGACCCGGTCTACAACGTCGCAAAGCTCGACGTCCAGGAGGCCAAGACTACGGAGGGGGGAGAGCCAGACGCAGCGTCCAGACTCGCAGAGCAGGTCAGGAAGCTGGAGGAAGGGGCAAGCTCGCAAGTGTCCAAGACCACCGCCAAGACCGCAGTCACGGCCGCCACAATGGCCAACGATGCGATTGGTGGGGCTGGGGCCACGGCCACGGCCACAACCTCGGCCACAACGCCCGACGACAGCAAGTTCAAACTGCAAGTGCTCAAGGAACAGGAAGCGCTCATCAAGCAGGAGGCCGAGGACGCACAGAAGCGCCAGGCCGCCCTCAAGAGCAAGCCTGGCGAGCCTGGCGAGCCTGGCAAACCGGGCAAACCGGGCAAACCAGGCAAGCAGAGCAAGCCCGCGCCGGCCCCAGAGCCGGAGGACACCCTCTCCCTCGACAAGGACGACACGCCAACGGTGCCCCCAGCACCGCTCGCCCCAAGAGGCGGCAGCAAGTGAACCCCGCCATCCACAAACATATATATATATCCATATTCTCAATATACCCATATATATCATATATATTTATTCTGAATATACCCATATATATTCTCGATATTTCCATATATATTCTCAATATACCGATATTTATTCTCAATATACCGATATTTATTCTCAATATACCCATATATTGTCGGAAAATATCTACCAGATAAATTATACATTATGGTAATGTAAGAAAGATAAAAGAGTAGAATGACATACATGATGCACGTATGAGGAGAACATGATTACTGCCTCCAACGAGGAAACGTACATAAGAGAGACACTTTGGACCTAGATATAGGTTAGCGTCTCGCTAAATAAATATTTACTTTGTACGTAGGTTTAGAGGATGGCATGGTAATTTGCAAAACCACACCACTAACATGAGTAGTATAACTATCCCTCAAATTGGACTTTAATTTGTGTTGCGAAGAGGGTTTCAGTATACTGGGAATACTTGTGGTCACGTGTTGTTCAATCGTAAACCGCCAAAATGGGCATTCTGGTGACCCCCACGCCAAATGCACCAAAAAGCGTGGGATAACAAAAATCCCCAAGACTATAACAGTAGATACTACTCGATGTGTAGATGACAACCATGTACCTCTTACACCCTCTACTTGTCTCCTCGTTACACACCAGCCGATTTAAGACGATGCCACAAAAAAAATTCAACAGGGATTCCCCTATTTTGGAGGGGTTTAACGCCCAGGAGGCATATATAAGTGATATAGACGGTATGTAGCTGTATATAACGGCACCTGGAACATCGCTGAGTAGTTTCCTAAGCCCCCAGGCTTGATGTAGACCCAATATGGGCAGATGCAATTTTGGTCACCTGGGACGGCGGCTAGCCTGGGGCAGGTCATATGGCGGTAGTGGCACTAGGACCTGGGTATCCACAATCAACTCGGGCAGCTGGGAGTACTCCTGCTAGTACCATTGGAGGTCTCCCTCCCTCGATATCCCTCTCCCAACCGGATTGAATAATATATTTTGTTAGTACAAGGTTGAAGCCCCTCCGCGGCTATGTCAGCCGCACGACCCATCACCAAACCACACCCCACCACCTAATAGCAATACCCTACCTGTCTACTTGTCACCACACCATGCTGTCATGTATAAATATCCAAACGAAAAAGCGGTTCCACAGCCCCATGTCGGTTGTCCAGCACTTCGATCCCACCCCGTAGGTCTTACTGTCCGAGTGGATTCCAGCCCACCAGACACAGCAAGCCCCTGCTAGGACCAGTAGCAGGGGAAGTGTCCGGAGGGTGGCCACATCGGATAGCCTAGAGGAGTAGGAGGGAAGTGCCTTTCTCACCAGTGCGAGGTCGGGATGCCATATGGCAGATTCCAGACCCGCGGTGCTGAATCCATTTACCTTTTTCACTTGAATATCTGACTGGCGGGGAGACAGGAGATATTATTATTGGAAGGGAGATGTGTATTTGTTTCTGGGTTATGTTTCTGATTCGCTCTAGAGTGGCTTGGTCTGTTTCAAATTGTGATAAAAGTATGTTGTGTAAAATAATTTCTTTATTTTTTATGTCAAGAAGACTATGACAGAAAATAAATATTATTTATTTTTGTCCATATTATAAACAGGGGAGAAAATTGACAGAAGGCAATATACAGACTTGACGTAGAGAAAATATATTTGTAGAATATCGAAGAGGCGGGGTCAAATTCAGCCCGTGTGCTCCACCTGCAGACTGGCGTGGAGCATCTATAAAACAGAACCAAAATTGGTAAATTTCCTATCTCTAATGTATAATTATTTAATTTCTTGATATATTTTACAGCGAGTATAGAGGACAACATCCCCTTCCCTGAGTCATTAGTTGTGTCGGAAAATACCTACCAGATAAATTATGCATTATGGTAATGTAAGAGAGATAATAGAAAAGAAAGGCGTGCACGATGCACGTATGAGAGCATAATTACAGCTCCAACGAGGAAACGTATATAAGAGAGACACTTTGGACCTAGATATAGGTTAGCGTCTCGATAAGTAATTATTTACTTTGTATGTAGGTTTAAGAGGACGACCTATTTTATCTGTAAATTATCACATAGAACTATAAGCAATTCAAATATTCTCAATATACCCATATTTATTCTCAATATACCGATATATCATATATATTCTCAATATCCCATATATCATATATATATTCTCAATATCCCATATATCATATATATATATATCCATATATATCCATATACCCATATATCATATATATATATATTCTCAATATACCCATATTATATATATATATATCCCATATATCCACCTCACAATGCTAATCTCCGCAATCTCCAGCGGCCGTTGCGCTGCCGCACAAATTTCGCACTGAATTTTGCAGCGGCGCGGCATCGCCAGGCTTAGTAATGCGCGGATTGACACCCGGTGCCGTTGTGCATTATATAACGATGTGTATATAAGGGCGGTGCATTCTTGGAGCTGCGATGTGCTGTTGTGTACACTGCAACAGGAGCACAAGCGGCCATGGATATAAGAAGCTCGTTTGGTGCGCTGCCTGTGAAGGAGCGGACGGCGACACTGCCGCAGTTGTCGACGTCGTCGATACACATTTCGAAGAACTGGGTGCTGCCGGAGAGGCTGAAGCCGGGGCGCAAGCCGGGGAGTAAGGGCGTTGCGCAGCCCCGGGCGAGACACAGCGCTCTGGCCAGCAGTTTGCTGGGTTCGGGGGCTGTGCCAGCAGCTGGGGCTGCGTCAGCAGCGTCAGCTGCCTCTGCCGCAGTCTCAGTCTCAGGTTCAGGCTCTCGGTCGAGCTCGAACTCTGATTCGAATTCGCCGATACAGATACACCCAAAGATGGAGAGAGTGCTCTCTGAGAACTACGATATTGCCCCGAGACCCGACACTGCGGGGACGGGTACAAGTACAAGTACAGGAACTCTCGCTGCTCCACGGGAATTGTCAGCTGATATTGCGGGACAAGTGCCAGATCACGGCTCTGGGCCTGGGATCAACTCGTCCGCAGCTGTAAGCCGGGACTCTTCCGCAGTTATAAGCCGGGACTCTTCCGCAGTTATAAGCCGGGACTCTACCGCAAGGAGACGTAAACAAAACAGAGATGCGCAGCGGGCGTACAGAGAGCGCAAGGCGAACAGGATACACGTGCTCGAGGATACGGTTGCCGGGTTGCAAGCGGACCTTGAGGCATGGCAGGCCCGGGCAACTGCTGCTGAGCAGCAGTTGGGCGTGGTGGACCTGAGGGTGCTCGAGGCGGCGAGAGAGAACGAGGCGCTGAGGCGTGAAGTCGAGATGTTGAGGGAGCAGCGTGCATATGCCGCACCCAGTTCTAACAAACGCAGTGCTGCACACAGCTCTGATAAGTCGCTCGACGACATGATACAGGATTTCACACCGATGAAGGCGATGCCGTTGCTCAAGAAGGCAAAGACGGCAAGACTGCCAGAGATGGGCGTTTGGAAACCAGGGTCGTGCGCGAATTGCAAGGCTGATCCGAACAACAAGGCGTTCTGCAAGTCGATATTCAAGGGGAACGCCAATCCAGAGTCGTCGCTGCCCGCGAAGTTCAAGGGGAACGCCAACCCAGAGTCGTCGCTGCCCGCTAAATTTGCAAAGATGCAAGCACAGGTAAACACAGAGTCCGAGGCTTCTACGAAACTGCCAGAAATGGGCGTTTGGAAACCAGGGTCGTGCGCGAATTGCAAGGCTGATCCGAACAACAAGGCGTTCTGCAAGTCGATATTCAAGGGGAACGCCAACCCAGAGTCGTCGCTGCCCGCGAAGTTCAAGAGGCAGAATGATACAAAGAAGAAAACACCATGCCAGGGTGGCAGCGGGCCTTGCTGCTCTGGTTGCTCCGACAACAAGAAGACGGAGGGCGTTGAAATGGATGCAGTGCAGGGAGTCGTGGCGCCACAGCAAGTAGCAGTGGGCCAAGCAAATCAATTGGAAACGGACCAGGCGCAGCAAGTAACGATGGGCCAGGTGCAGCCGGAAAAGACGTACATGGCCATCACAGACACGTACCAGAGGATAAGGAAGCACATGACCACCCAGTACGACAACGAGTGCCTTTCTAAGCTGCAATCTGAGTCCAACAAGAACACTACGTTAATTACAGTGCTGGAGAAAATAGCCACAAATCTCGAGATTAACGGGAGAGAGGTGGAGGTCAAGAGTGTGGAAAGGGCATTAGACGGACTGGACCGCCAACTCTAAATTTTAGAGCAAGACCAGACGGCAGTACTGGCCGAGAGGCGAAAGACCACGATTCCAATAAATTGGATACTGCATACTTAAATACCATATACATAAACACCTCATTAATAAATATTCATACCAGAGACGCAATGACAGAGTTGTAAAGGATACGTATTTGATATCTTCACGGGGTCACGTGAGACTGCACATATGCTACAACGCAACATCATCATCATGCTTATTGCTGAATTCTATTTACACAAGGGGAAAACTGTGTAAAAGGATTAGAGAATTTACAGGACGGACGAATTTTCAAATTGAAGAGCAGCCGAATGCACTGTTTCAGCAAGGACGACTACCGGAAATATCGAACTGCAACAAAATAACCCTCAACGACCCATTATCTCCGGTATATAGGGAGGTTAGCAGAGTCATTACTGGGTCCAGCCAATCAGATTGATTCTGCTTGAGAGGCATAATCTGAGCTAGTCATCCTCGTCCTCAACGCTCGGCAACGCCCGTCGCTTCGGAGTTTCCGGAGTTGAAGGCTGTCATCTGCTACGATGTAGTGAGGCCGCAGGGGAAGTGAAGTTTGGATAAAGTAGTGGGGCTGCCAGTGTTCTCCTACAGCACTGATGAGGCTATTAAACCCTCAAACAGAAATATATGATATACTTGGGGGTTTAATTTGTGATGCGAAGAGGGTTTCAGTATACTGGGAATACTTAAGGTCACGTGCCGTCCAATCGTAAACCGCCAAAAAGGGCATTCTGGTGACCCCCACGCGAAATGCACCAAAAAGCGTGGGATGACAAAAATCCCCAAGACTGTAACAGTAGATACTACTCGATGTGTAGATGACAACCATATACCTCTTACACCCTCTACTTGCATTATCGTTACACACCAGCCGATTTAAGACGATGCCACAAAAAAAATTCAACAGGGATTCCCCTATTTTGGAGGGGTTTAACGCCCAGGAGGCATATATAAGTGATATAGACGGTATGTAGCAGTATATAACGGCACCTGGAACATCGCTGAGTAGTTTCCTAAGTCCCCAGGCTTGATGTAGACCCAATATGGGCAGATGCAATTTTGGTCACCTGGGACGGCGGCTAGCCTGGGGCAGGTCATATGGCCATAGTGGCACTAGGACCTGGGTCTCCACAATCAACTTGGACGGTTGGGAGTACTCCTGCTGATACCATGGGAGGTCTCCCTCCCTCGATACCCCTCTCCCAACCGGATTGAATAATTTATTTTGTTAGTACAGGGTTGAAGCCCCTCCGCGGCTATGTCAGCCACACGACCCATCACCAAACCACACTCCACCACCTAATAGCAATACCTTACCTATCTACTTGTCACCACACCATGCTGTCATGTATAAATATCCAAACGAAAAAGCGGTTACACAGCCCCATGTCGGTTGTTGTCCAGCGCTTCGTTCCCACCCCGTAGGTCTTACTGTCCGAGTGGATTCCATCCCCCAGACACAGCAAGCCCCTGCTAGGACCAGTAGCAGGGGAAGTGTCCGGAGGGTGGCCACGTCGGATAGCCTACATAGATGGGAGAGAAGCACTGTTCTCACCTGTGCAAGGTCGGGATGCCATGGGACATAGCCCTGACCCGCGGTGCTGAATCCATTTACCTTTTTCACTTGAATACCTGACTGGCGGGGAGACAGGGAAGGATCGTTATTGTTAGGGAGATATGCACTTGTTTCTGGGTTATGTTTCTGATTTGCTTTGGAGTGGATTGATCTGTTTCGAAGTGTGTTAAAAGTGTGTCGAGTATAATATTTTCTTTATTTTTTCTGTCAAGAAGACTATGACAGAAAATAAGTATTATTTATTTTTGTCCATATTATAAACAGCGGAGAAAATTGACATAAGGCAATATACAGGCAACAAAAATGTTTGAATTTCCAGAACATTTTTGACTTGTTCGTAGTCTAACAATATGTGAAAGCAAAATACAAATTTGATGTGGAGAGAACATTGTTGTGGAATCTCAAAGAGGTGGTAACAAATTCTGATCACGTGCTCCACATGAGGACCAGCGTAGATTACTTGTAAAACAGAACCAAAATTGAAAAATAGCATATATCTATTTTTATGATATAGTGCAATTTTTGATAATTATTACCGCGAGAATAGAGGGCACCATCTCCTTCCCTGAGGCATATGCTGAGAATTCTGGGTGACTATGAGGAAAACCCCGCCTCTTGAATTTTACTTCGTTTTTAACTATGGTCGACTAACTCTTACCAAGGTGTGGACTATTTCCTGTATTCCCGAGTGGTTTATGTAGTAAGATTTTAATGATAAATATATGGATAGATAGAGAGTATATGAGGAGCTGTGAAATGAAAACTGTGCAAAAACAGTGTTATGGGCTATGTTGCCTTCGATGGGGGGCCTATCCCATGTCAGATGTGGAAATTCAGTCCAACTGTTGTACCACAATCACACAAATCCTGACCGTATATCAATATGTGAATTTCAGTGGGATCACCACTTGTTATGTGACTATCATTCTCTGGAGAACCACTCCAGAATGGAAAAATTCGATATAATAAAAAGGGTCCTGAGGTTATAATATGCAATGAATAGCAACTTGCAAATAAATGTAAAAAGGTAGCCAAAAATCGTTGATTGGATTTTACTGGTGGTAATATGCACTGCCGAAGATTTGTTGAAATATCTGCAGAGTGCAACCTGTGCTAAATGTGTGCGCCCTATGGAATGCACGTACCAATGTGCTGAGCGCATCTATCCCGGCCTTAATCCGTCTTGCGTTAGTAGTATAGTAATTGTACCCCCGGAACAGAAAATATTATCTCCCTCTTCCTTCAGAACTCACTGCCTTTGGTCTGTCCTAGACAGACGCATCTTCAGAATGATTAGAACTCGAGTATTGGAAATGTCTGGACTATCCCCCCCTCCCGACGTGCCGCCCCTACGAGGACATTCCCGAGCCACAACTTCGATTTGGGTACTGGTCCTACCCTCCTCTCCATCAGGCTCTTAGAGAATGCTCACCCCGTTACAGCCAACACCTCCTCACTGACACTTCCTCCACTTCCCTCCTAATCACTCCTCCGCGCACACCTCCTACGGTGAACCGGTGGCAGATGAGAACCTCCGTCCAATGGATCAAATACTAACTCTTCCTGAGGTACAATCGAAAATACTCCAAACACAAAATGGATATTACCGGCGATCTCTACTAGCCATGGCCTTCTCTATTTGATAAAAGAATGAATTAGCATCGTGATGGACTGCTAACCATGGGTAGTAGGCAAAGAATAAGACCAGCTAGGTATGGTGCTGGTCTCAAAATCTCCGTAGCACGAATGGGAAACCAATAGCAAACATCCGGTGCAAACATCAATAGCAAAGATGGATAGCGAAAATGGATAGCGAAGATCAATAGCAATTTTGGAAAAACAGAAATAAGCGAAAAAAGTAAAATGAAGCCCCAGTAAATAAAAAGATGTGGTAATGGGAAGTATCGACACTAACTGGGGTAAGAGAGTTCTTGGAGTGTCTTCCCTACTCCAAGTTCTCAGCCAGAGTTTGGTTTACCCAGATGTTTTTAGAACGTAGTTTGAATCTGTTTGGTCGACAGAATCATGTTTCCACTTCTGCGGGGTGCTTTGTTTGATCCGTTATTTTAATTTCATAGGACCCATCAGTTTCCTCAATTGAACTGATAAATGTATGGTCTTTGGATATATCATTAATTTGAAGGCACTTAGACCCAGAGTGATACTTCGGAGATCCGTGTAAACACTGTTTAGCTATTGTAAAGTGAGATTGGGACTCATTGAAAGTGCCCATTGTATCGCTGTAATGGAAGCTAGTTTTTCTTATATGGTGGTTATTCTCAGAGTAATGCTCGTTATATTCTATTGAGGACTGCTGTCGTTCATGTAAGAAATCTGACACTAATATTGTCATATGTTATCACTGTGACATGGATAGTTCGTGGTTCTCTGGTTCGACTGTTTTTTGTGAGTAATCAGATAGGGATACTGTCCCTTAACTACCACACTGTCTGAACTCTTTATATTGAACAGGGTGGTCTTGACTCTGACCTAATATTAACTCGGTTCTATTTGAGAGGATGCCTCATATAAATGAGTGGCCCGTAATGACTAGATCTGACATAAGAGCAGCGTCACGCTAGTAGAGAGGGTTGCCTCCTCCAGTAATATTGGTTAGATAACCACCTCAAAAAGTTGTTCTGAATACCAGTAGCCATGGATAATTGAGCACATGCTTTAATAAACCCGGTTTCCCTCCTTAAAATAGAGCATGGAAGGAGTGAGATGGGCGGTCAAGAATTAACACATTTTAAATCTTGGCAAATGTGTTAATTCTTGGGTTTATTTCGAAAGGCAATTGTCGAATAAGAGCAACCTTTACATCTGGCCTGTTGTAAGGCTTCTGTGAACTTCTATAGAGATATGTGTCACAGAAGGGCATGGACGTGTCTGTGTCGCACAAGCCGGATCGGGCGCGCTTGGCGTCGCGCGACTCTCTGCGGCGTTCCCTGGGACTAAAGTAATTGGATTTTCAACCTCTTGGGAAAAGTTACCCGCCCTGCCTCTTGACAACCATCATGACACCGATTTGGCCTCCACAGTTGTTTATAACTAGGTTACAGTTATCAGTGCCGCTTTGCTAAATTTTAAATGATTGGTGCCATAGGAGACACCGTGGTCTCATTCGCAAAGTTGGAATTTACAGGACGTGGTGCGGTGCTCCCGTTATCAATTATCTTGCTCTTTACACTAAAGAGATAGTGTTATTACCTCCATGGTGTATTTATTAGTTGCCTTGTTAATTACAAATCCGTTTTTAAAATGTATAAACAGTGCCGAACTGATCTCTCTGAGTGTATTGTTTAGCTTAACCTCAGGTTTCACTGCTCAGCGGAAAGCTTGTAGTCACAGGATGGTATCTCAAGTCATCATTTGTGGTCGAATGCAAACATACCATCAAGGCTCCATGAATTGGCAATTAACAGTCGTCTTTAGTTTTGCAGTAATGTCTCGAAATCCTCGTCTGTCACTTAAATTGCACAGACAGTAACAAACTATATTATCATGACACGTGACCTCCCGTCTCAACATAGCATTTTTAATACAACCTGTCTTGACATAAAAAATAAAGAAAATATTTTACACATACTTTTACCATACTTCGAAACAGACCAAGCCACTCTAAAGCAAATCAGAAACATAACCCAGAAACAAGTGCATATCTCCCTTCTAATAACGATCCTTCCCTGTCTCCCCGCCAGTCAGGTATTCAAGTGAAAAAGGTAAATGGATTCAGCACCGCAGGTCAGGGATCTGCCATATGGCATCCCGACCTCGCACAGGTGAGAAAGGCATTTCCCTCCTACTCCTCTAGGCTATCCGACGTGGCCACCCTCCGGACACTTCCCCTGCTACTGGTCCTAGCAGGGGCTTGCTGTGTCTGGGGGATGGAATCCACTCGGACAGTAAGACCTACGGGGTGGGAACGAAGTGCTGGACAACAACCGACATGGGGCTGTGGAACCGCTTTTTCGTTTGGATATTCATACATGACAGCATGGTGTGGTGACAAGTAGATGAGTAGGGTATTGCTATTAGGTGGTGGGGTGTGGTTTGGTGATGGGCCGTGTGGCTGACATAGCCGCGGAGGGGCTTCAACCCTGTACTAACAAAATATATTATTCAATCCGGTTGGGAGAGGGATATCAAGGGAGGGAGACCTCTCTTGGTACTAGTAGGAGTACTCCCAGCTGTCCAAGTTGATTGTGGAGACCCAGGTCCTAGTGCCACTACCGCCATATGACCTGCCCCAGGCTAGCCGCCGTCCCAGGTGACCAAAACTGCATCTGCCCATATTGGGTCTACATCAAGCCTGGAGGCTTAGGGAACTACTCAGAGATGTCCCAGGTGCCGTTATGTACTGCTACATACCGTCTATATCACTTATATATGCCTCCTGGGCGTTAAACCCCTCAAAAATAGGGGAATCCCTGTTAAATTTTTTTTGTGGCATCGTCTTAAATCGGCTGGTATGCAACGAGGAGACAAGTAGGGGATATATAAAGTGCATGGTTGTCATCTACACATCGAGTAGTATCTACTGTTATAGTCTTGGGGATTTTTGTTATCCCACGCTTTTTGGTGCATTTGGCGTGGGGGTCACCAGAATGCCCTTTTTGGCGGTTTATGATTGAACTTCCGAAACTGTTCATAGGTTGTCCTGAAACCTTACATATTAACCAGAAGGAACTACTCGACCTAGCTACATATTTGATCTATATAATACAAAACTTCGACATGTCATCGACTCTTTAATTAAATCCGTACGTCCTTTCTCTGTCTATTTTTCAACTCTTCGCAGTTGCTCATTTCTTGGCTCCGGAAGTTTAAGGGTAAAAGGAGGCATAAATCTGACAGTAATAACTAGGAATAAAATATTGAATTTTATGCAGTGGTAACCATTAAAGACAGGTTCATTAACACGTGATTACTATATCAACTGACAAAAAAGAATGCTTTCACTCGGAGTTGAACCGAGGATCTCCACATTACTAGTGTGGCGCCTTACCAACTTGGCCATAAAAGCTATTAATAGATATCCATTGTTCTCTTATTTTGCGCCAAGAAAATATTGAATCTTGAAGATCCTGAGATCTGGAACTCTCCAATTTTGATGGGAATATGCAATATATGCAACTGAATGCGGAGTATAAATTTTAGTTCTTGTATTTGTTCGGAAACAAGTAGTTTAAGAACCCTGCCAGCAAAATTCATAGAGTACTTTGATTTTCCAAATTGCTTCGGTCATTATAGACACTCTGTTCCTAAACAATTTCTCTTTTAAAAGCTTATCAACCCTTCTCTCATCATAACCACACAAATTGGAATACGCCAAGTTTCTTATTATAAACGTAACTGTATTACTTGTTTATTTACATAATATATTTACAGCAAGAGACATGCAATCATCTTTATGATTCTATTCGTGCCACATTGTCTTGTCTTTTGAATCGACAAATGATGGTTGAGCATTTGCACCTTTAATGCTATACGCTCTTAAGGTTACCTTCATATCGCTCATTCCCTTCTTTCCTTGACTAGGCTGTTTAGGGTCGTCTAGAACATCATCTTTATTACCACTGTTACTACCCTCCACCAAAGACTGGTGTCTCAAAGCGTTAATTTTGACATTACTATATTTCAAGTACAGCTTGCTGATATCTGATTGAGCGTTCAATGGAGTCCAATATGTTTTCATTTTCCACAAATCAACATCACTTGGTAGAATGAAGTTTGGTGTCTGAAAGGTTGGACTGGATGAGTAATACGACCTATTAGACAAGTCTTTTTTCGAACGCACCTGGGGGTTGATATTATCCGTTGCATTCCTGCTATTCTGCATGTGTGAAACCCTTATTTGAAAACCAATAGCATTCTTCATAAAGTCGTCGCTAGTAGCGTCATTCTCAACCTTTTTTTCATAGCCAGAAATGGCCTCCTCGATATCTTCGGCTGGAGTGTTTGGTGATACAATGTAATGATCTTTATAATTTAGTGGTAACGGGAACGCAATTACTTCCAGGATTGGGTATTCAAAAGTTTCTCCATTAGAAAGACGCATCTTTTTACCCCTCGTTTGCATCATTATTTTACACTTGTCCCATTTACCCTGTGTAATCCTTATGTCTATTTCATTCTCAATATAATCAAGAATATTTTGGAGTAAAACAAATGAACTCCTAAATTCCATGTCTGCTACCTGCTCGGCAATCTTTCTTTGTTGGTGCAGATGGTCCACAATAAATTCAGTTCTACCAACCTTGCCAATGACATTCCTCTTTCTCTCCTTAAGAATTTGCTCAAATTTCTTACTATGCTTTGAGTGAATGATGAAATCTAGTTCATCCTGAGGGAGATATTGGAAACCGAACATTTTAGCTATATTGTGGTATGCAACGAAAATACCATCCATTTTGCCAATTCGACTTTGAAGTGAGTATTTAAGGAGCGTTGCCCTGGTTAATTCAAAAAATTCTCTTTCCAGAGACTCGTATTCGCCATGGACCTTATCAATTTGGTACCCTGTCGAGTTATCGTTGTTTTCTACAAATGCAAGGTCATGGCGAATTGCAGACACAGCCCTGGTTTTCAGATCAAACACTCCAGTCCCTGGGAGTTTGGGGTCATATGCATCCAACTGTGAGCGCACAATAAAATTTCCAATCTTGGAGTAATGATAAAAATCGTCACCTTTGGATTGTTCTTGGGGTTTGGCAGTTGGAGCCACAGTTAAAAATTCCTCCAAAGCATGACCTAAGATAGAAAGAACGATCTCCTTGTCGAAAGACCTATCCGAGTCAATAGATCTGACTTTCCTATTCATTTTGCGCATAATTACAGTGGCTGGGAATTTTGCACCAGGAGTGAAAGTGCAGTTCTCGTGTGGGAACTTTTGAGATATTGGAGTTTCATCAATATTTAACGGCCGGAAGTTCGAAAACAAGAAATGCAACTGCGACAGGATAGAGGTCATCGAACTGGAGGATGATATATACTTCCTTTTATTATCCCTGGCAACAGCCATTAATGCCTTATCCTTATAAGGCGTTGTGAATATAGGATTGTCATCTTCTATGTTACCTTTTGCGCCTGCATTCTTTGGTGGGAAAGTCTTCTTCTTTAAGAAATCTGGTGTGATCATTTCAAGTCTCGGGTCGAACAGATATACACCAGACCTTGGATCTCGAAGCTGGTGAAGAGTCAATGGTTCATATAGTATCCGGTGCAATTCGCCAGACAACTGAGGTGGATGTGGTGTCCTATTATTAGCATCGCCCTCATTCCCATCCTTGGTATTTGCGGAAACAGTCTCCTGTGATACCCCTCTAACATTGAGCGAAAGAGAACGAGACTGACGTTCCAATTTCTCTGGCATAATCTTGGCACGACACTCAATGTTGAACTCATTGCTGTTGTATGCAAAGACATCATGGTCGGACTCGACCGCTCTGTTGTGTCGCGGCCTTACGCGTCCTCTTAATCTTAACGGAAGTTTCACCTTCACCTCCTCCAGAATGGCTGTGGCTCTTGAATCCTCTTGTCGTAATCTCAATGGTACTTCTTCCACTTGTGCATCCTTTAAGTTTATCTTGATATCGCTGGAGAGCTTGGTACGGTTTGTTCGTGGAGAGCTTTTGCTCTTGTGCAGTCGAGATAAATATCGGGTGCACACAAGTGACCTCCGCCGTATCATAGAAACCGACAGCATAAGGAGATAGGCCGTTAATGTTTATTTATACTCTCTATGTTGTAAGTAGTTTTATTTGTTTAATAGTCATCTTTTTGGCATCTGCATTGTTTGAGTATTGGCGTTACTGTTTTAAAGGTTGCGAAGGAACTCGGAATGAAAAGTCTGCCATGTAACGATTACCAATTTTGCCAAAAAAAATCTTTATACAAATGTAGAAGAAGTTAGCGACTGCATAAAAACTAAATTCCATTCGTATCATTCACGTCTGTTCCAATTTCAGGAAATGTCAAATTTTCACAGTAAGAGAAATATCTTGCTGTCATAAATGGCAGAACAACCCACACACGGTTTACTAGCCCAACCCACTCTTGGATCGTTAGCCCAACCAACTCTTGGATCGCTAGCCCAACCCACTCTTGTTCATAATATATATTGATATCTACGTATTTTACTTACGGGTTGAATGTGGGTATTAAAGACAACTGTGGAAAAAATGAAAACCCCACAATGATGGGTATTCTATAAGGTATCCATCACTTCTACCCTGTACACCTCGAAGGCTGAAATGCCCTTGAAGTCCACAATAAATAAGAGGACGAGCGGTAGTTTTAGTATAAAGGTTAGGCATTCGCCCTTTCATTATCATTAGTGGCAGGGATTCCCTGTGGTGACAGAGTCTGTTGTACAGCACTGTTCCCGGGGGCTGGGCCCAACTCAGGTTCATTGATCTTTAATTGTTGGACGTACCTCTCGAGGTGTTTCCAGTTTTCATCTCTCTCCACCTTCCGCTTCTCCGTTTCCTTTACACTGGATAAGTACAACGCATTGCAATTCTCATACAGGACAGGGTTTGTCTCCAAGAAGATCTTGAGCGCCTTGAATGCCATTGCATGAATAGCTTTATTCCATGACCCCGAGTTAATGGCCTGTTCCACAAGCATGTACGGGTCTGAGAGATCGTTGCCGCCCAAACCGTCATTTGCCATACCGTTTGGAGACAATGCAGATGTATCTAACTCCAATTGCGACGTCAGTTCGTACAGCGCTGGGAATATAATAGGTAGTATGACCTCAGCATTTTCAATGCACAGGTTCAAAAAATACTCATTGTTCCAGTAACTTAGCACCTTTTCGGCAACCTGGAAGTGCGAGGATGAGATGCACTTTGCCAGCTGAACAAATAGCGGCACTTCCACCTTGATAAATTCTAGTGGTTCAATAACCTCAAAGATATCCTCTATCTCATTCAGGAACATGATCTCCTTCGTGGAGTTGATCTTTGGCCAATAGCGCAATAGCCCCATCACCACTTCCTCCGTGAGAAGCGGCTCCTTCTCCAGGAACTGAACGATACAGTATGCGAGTTGTGGGTGGTACAGAGATAAGCACCTCACCTTGTGCAATGGAATCAGCACCCTCACTAGGAAAATCTTGTGTTCCTCCTTTAATGGCAATGCGAAACCATTAATAATCGACCCCAGAATCTCTAGCAACTCGGCGACACCATTGAACCGCTCTGTTTCGTAGATAAACTGCAGGAATATATTGTTGATGCTGCGACGTATGAAACTACGCAGGGATAAGAATTTCCCGTATATCCGGTGCAACGTCGTCTTTAGACAGTCACGTTCCCTAATATCCTCACTGTCGAACAAATCTAGAAGTGCCAGAATAAACCCTTGGTCAATGTACTGCTTTGCAATCTGGTGGTTAAAGTCTGGTGATTCAACGAAGCGCAAGAACAGTTCGTATACTAGCTGCATGTGTGGCCACGCAAGCTCATTAACCGGCTCGTCCTCGTCCGGATCGTATATGTCTCCGATTGGGTTAACTGGGGGTGGAATTGGCCTGAACAGGTTTACTTTGAACATGGTTACCATGTGCAGGTACATTTCGTTAGTGTATGTGAATCTGTTTGTCACGATGAACTCTATAAGTTCTTGCAGGGTGAAGCGTTTCACCTCCTTTCCTTGGATATCGAATGATGGATCGTTGAAATCAAACATGACGTTGCATTGATCGAGCTTGGCAATAAACAAGGGGATCTTCTCCTCGGGTGCCACCTCATCAAAACCGGGAAGCTTCGCAATCTGGGTGTAGCGCGAGGCCTCGAAACGGGAGGATGAGTGACGCTGAGGGGTGCGGATCAATTCGGCCTCGGCATCAGATACCATCTTACCTGGAGTAGGCAGCATTTCAAACGAATGAGATGAGCGAGGAGTAGACACAGGACCAAGGCCCAATGCCAACGCGTCCGTTGTACCAGTCGAGATAACAGGAACCCCAGAAGTGGAAGCGACGGGGGTAACCCGCTCACTCTCTGGTGGGTGCACAGGCTGAACCGGCGCAACTGGAGGAACAACTTCTGTTGCAGCTGCTTTCTTCTCCCCAGACACTTTCCTCTGTACTTTCTTTGCAGGATCAGCTGTTTTCTTGGAAGTACTGCTACTGGAACCGGAACCGGAACCAGTGCTACTACCACTGCCACTGCCACTGCCACTGCCACTACCACTGCCATTACTTGATCCTTGATGCTTGTGCTTCTCCTTCTTCTCCCCAGTGCTTGCACTGCTCTTAATAGAGGATCCAGAGGATTTCCTGCTGGGTTCTGGAGTGGCACTGCTGCTGGCACTGGCAGGGCCGGTGGAACTAGCACTCCTCCTCTCCTTTTCCTCCTTTTTTTCCTTCTCCTTCTCCTTCTTCTTGCTACTGCCAGTCTTCTTGATCAGCTTCTGCTTGAACCCACGCATCATCTTGCCTGGTTCTGTTGTGTTGCTCTCCTCGAGTGTCAAGTTGCTGTGCTTTGAGGTGTGTTGAAGTGTCTGTCCCTTTTGAACCCCCGGCCTCTCCGCCGCCAAAAGCGAGAACGAGGCACAACAAACGGCGCGGCCCAGAAAGTGCCGCAGGCAGAACAGCTATGCGAATAGGGAATATAAAGACAATAATTTAATGATAATACAAGATATTTATGAGGTTTGTGGTGTATTTTGTATGGTGGCAGGTGTAGTGGAATAATTGGAACCCGTTGGTGTGAATTTGGTGTGCTCATTTTGTGGGAAATTCGCTAATTCGCAGTGTTGCGTGGATTAAATATTAGATTAATATAGTATGCAAAGACAAAATATATGTGCTTAATACGTCGTATATATTATTATGTGATTGCACAATCAAGAATATGTACCCACGTTTCCAATAACCACCGGGAACAAAATGTCATTTCACATGGCCGTATGATATATTATAATATGTACAGGTGTACCATTGCTTACATACAGTCGTAGAATTACTCACGTAGATGTGCAGAATTACTCACGTAGATGTGCAGAATTACTCACGTAGATGTGCAGAATTACTCACAAACCACACAACTACACATGTAGCAGAACACATCTACTCAGAATATTAACTGCTCTTTGGCAGATAAACCATGAGGTATCCCGTGTGACCCTCGCCTGCTTGGTCTAGGTTACCCTTGGCATCGACCTCACCCTGGCCGTAATAAAAGGTATTGTAGTTGACGAACCCAAAGTAAGAATACACATCCCTGGCGGACTCAGTAATAGCCTCCAGGACCAAGGCCCTACCCTCGCGGTCTGCCCTAGCAGTGTACTTCTCAAAGATGGCTCTCGTAGATCCCCGGGCGTCATTGGCCGGGTCCTTTCCGATCATGAAGAGATAGTAGTACTGCATACCCTTTGGGATCACGCGCTGCTTCACCTCCATCGAGCCGTCAAAGAATACCGAGTTGAAGCGCTCGTCATTGGTACGGGGCCATGGAACAGGCTGCTCTGGGATAGTCCACATCGCAACAGTAGCATAGTCCCCAGCCTGCACGATCTCAGCACCGTGCTTATGGTAGTGCTCCACGAAGTTACGGGTCAAGGCATCGATAGTCTCAGGGCCTTCTAGTGTTCTCGATAGCGGCTGGTCCTGCAGCTTGCAGGCAAGGTACTGGTAGGCTGCACCGGGGCGGAACGCCTCTTGGAGGGTCGCACAAGCTCTGTCAACATCGTCGATAACAAGACACTCGCTGGTCATATTGCAGTGTTGTGATGATGTAGTGTGGTGTGCCGTATTACAAGTACTCAAAAAAAGCAGTTCCACAGATACGGTTCTTCGAGGCTTTTATATAAGAGATTGGCGATGCGATGACGCACCGATAAGATGGCCGTTTTAAGCGACGTCACGTGGATGTGACGAATTAATGACGCAGATGTGAGTAACGGGGCTGAGTTCGTTGGGATGGGCCCAAACTGTCACGAGGCTTGGATTGTTGTGATATTATTACTATCACATCGCACTGTTCTTATTTGTGTGTGTGACACTGCTGTTACTATATTTGGAAGGCGATGAGTCAGCGGATCGTCGCCGTGCTTGATGCAATGACGTGGGGTACGATAACGTGGATATTAAATTATGTAGGTATATATGTACCGGTAATTAGATAGGTTAAGGGCGGGCTGCGGCCTGGTACTGGCCGTGGTTCATGTTAGGTTGGTTGTTGCGAGGGCCAGCAGCCTTCTTGTTCTTTCTGTACTTGAGTAGCTTCTTGATGATAAAGAGGAATATCTGTTTCTTCATAATGTGTGTGTGTGTATACTTGTATTTGGGGTGTTACATATTTTACAAGGATTGAGAAAGTAGATATGTTACAGGGATACCATATATATAGGGTTGCTTGACTGATTATAGCGTCGAGAATGCATGCCTTGGGTGTATGGGCCTATTCTTCTAGACAATGGCAATTGTCAGCCGCGTGGTGAGGACCATCGAGACAATAAAGATGCATGGTAGAGGCACAACGCTGGTGCTGTCTTGGTGCAGGAGCTGCGGGGAGGGAATGTAGTCTGAAATTCTTTTGGCAACCAAAGGGGTGTGACGTATGGGGGTTTGCGTATGGACGGTGGAACGGCTGCCCGTGTTTTGCAAATATTTTAAATTTTAATTTGGCTGTATCGGGAGCAGTTCCACAACGACAAACTACCATTTTGGTTAATCTTGCCTGGTGATAGGCGTTACCTTGGGTTTTTTTACCAAGAGGAAATCTAAATACCTGTACAAATTCGAGGTGACAAATGTTACATTTATTCGCAGACGAGCAAAACACCATTGAATTTCAACCGATTTACCGATTATAAATGAATGGGAGTATAAAACACAATAGTTAACTTGATAATGCATTAGATGCAATTGTCTATAAGTCAATTCTTAATTTCGATATGTAAGGTATAAAAATCTCATTGGATGCAAGGTACAAAAATCTCATCTAGTGCGATGGGCATCCCACCACCCCACACTGCACTTACTGTATAATACGCCTAGGCGCCACATAGGACAGAGTCAAATGGTCACACCGTAAGGACCAAAGCGTGATGCTGATACATCTCACCCGCACGCCACACTAATTCTTTATGCGCTCTTGGGCAAATACACCATCAGGTAAGCCTTGTGGCCCTCACCCTTTGGATCGACATTTCCCTTAGCATCGACCTCCCCCTTTCCGTACTCCATGGTCAAATACGTCTTGAAACCAAAGTACTCGTAAACATCCCGGGCATGGTCGGCAATTGCCTCCAGAACCAAAGCAGCACCCTCACGGTCAGCACGTGCAACATACTCCTCGAAGATGGCTCTGACGGCACCGCGCTTCCCGCTGGCCAGATCCTTACCGACCATAAACAGGTAATAGTAAGGCATTCCCTTTGGAATCACCTCCTCCTTCACCCTCTGGGAATTATCTATAAAGATCTCATTGAACTTTGGGTCGCTCGTGCGCCCGACAGCGACCGGGTGTCCTGGAATCGTCCAGATAGCAACGGCGTCATAGTCACCCGCCTGGACAATCTCAGCACCGTTATCGTAATAGTGCATAATCACCTTGGTGGTGAGAGAGTCAGCAAGCTTGCTGTCATCCTGTGGAGCTTGCAATGGGACATCGTAAAACTTGCAGTTGAGGTAGTTGTTGCTAGGACAGTCGTGGAAAGCCTTGAGGAGCGTCACCAAAGCCTTGTCGATGCTTTCAATGCGCTGTACAGACATGTTTGTGGTTGTCTATGGGCTGCGACTTGGACCACTCAGCCTAATAAAATCGCAATGACATGTTATATAAGCCTGCAGGAGGAAGAAGGAAGCCCTATGTTGCCTGCCGATCACTAGTCGTCCAAAGTGATTTTTGTCTTGTCGAGCTTCAACGCGCGTATAAAAGGCGCCGGTCTTGAGCGATGAAAGTTTTGCCACTTTTCATGACACTTTAGACACAGGACGCCACGCAGCTGTTTGGATGCAGAAGCACCCAACAACGGCGTATTGCACTATTTGATGTAGTGTACTTCAGCAGTATTGCGCAGCACGACGATGACAAATGGTAACTGCGGCGTCGAACCCGCAGCACGACCCAGGACTGTCCAAGAGGGCAGGCCGCACGGGTGACTTGCAAAGACTACCCATTTTAACAGAACCGCTACACTGAGTGTTGTGCAATTGCTGAGGAGATTGTAGAGAGATAGGGGATTCGAGGTACTGATAGTACTTCTTGTGTTTCCATTTTGTCGAATGGAAAATTTTATCCGTTAGGTAGATGGGGCATGGCAGTTATGAGGGAGACAGATCTTGGTATTTATTTGTAGTGTTAGGAAAAGAACAGTGCAGTAATGGACTGCTGACTTTGTTTATTCAAAGCAGGTAATTGTGATACGGCCTTTTTTGACATGTGTACTAAGTGACAAGTTTGACAGATTTCATCTAGTGTCTTTGTTCTTCGTATGTACTGTCGCAATGAGCCACGGTTAAAGTTACATTTCAAATTTTCGGTGTGGATAGTGTGTTGCCAGTTCGATCAATTTGTCAATGACTACATGATTGAAGGCAGAGCCCTCGGAATGATTATTTCCCTTGCGCTTTTCTTACCTTTTGTAGACGACACTTCGTCGACTGGGCATATTTTCAGAGACAATTGCACCAAACAACGGAGTACCACAGTATATCATTTCCCAATTACCGTTCATCCCTCCACCCCATAGATATGGATAAGGGATATATCGTTTTATAGACAGTATATGAGGTAGACGTGTTTAGACATTCCTTCAATTCAAACAGAGAGGTCACCTAAGGTTACGGCGGTTGTATTGAATGTTGTTACGGTTTCCACTAGTGGCTGTTTATTCTTTTCGATCTACTCACTTCATCACTTCTTTTGGAAGTGGCCCTTGTACATTTCTGGCGGAAAGGCAATATTTTGGATATCACAATAAACACACTGTTCGTTTCCATGCCCATCTTGGGTCCATGTTGGACACAGAACTATAATCCACAATACAATAACAGTCCCAATTTCTCTTTGCTCTCTGCTGATAAAAACCTCTACGGACTCCAACCTTACTAAAGAAAGGAGAGACCAGGTTTCACAATATTTCCATCTTTCGATACCTCTATTTATTTCTGGAATCATTTTACGGAGACAGCATTAGATGGTCCAATATCAATATCCCTCAGCTACATTCAAATAACCAAGCGTGTAGTTTAGCTTGTTACATGTTGCGTTATGGTACTAGTTCAGATTCATTAAATGCAGGGGTAGGTGTCACACACTCCTCCATTTACAATCATACCAGTTAAATATATTGCATTCCTGCTTTTTAATGACGGCCAGCGTATTAGTTAACACCTTTAAGGAATTATCCTAACCAACGAATGACCCTATCAAATCACATAACATCGAGTAATTACAATCACTATATCTCAATTCTACAATTACATGTCTCTCATTCATCTACTTCGTAGGCTTACTTCTTTGTGTGAACCATCTCTTCCTTGGTTTAATATATTTTGCAAATATCGACCACAACTCCAAGTAAAGACCCTCTGATCCGAGTCTAAACTTGTTTTCCCAAGAATGAATAAACCCACAATTAAAAATATACAAGGCAGAGTACTTACATAACATCTGTAAACGCCCACCTCAATTATAACGTTCTTACTTCACTTTTGAATGACTATGACAATAATATTCTAAACTCACTATGATTGTCATGAAAGTCACGTGCCATCATAACTTAGCGGTGCCAAACGCCAAACGCCAGACGACGCCAAAAGAGAGGACCGCCATCGATAAATGGATTTGACACGCATGCATTGAGATAAAGCAACAGGAAACAACACTGACAGTTCATACACAACCAACCAAACCCAATCATGCAAATAGACCTGGCACAGTTTGCTCAGCCGCCCAAAAAGCGGATGAAGCTCGCAGATGTCGATCCAGAGAAGTTCAAACACGGAAACATTATCAAGCTTCGTCTTACGGACTTTGTCACATATTCCCTGGCAGAGTTCACAATGTCACCCTCACTGAACATGATCATCGGCCCCAACGGTTCCGGTAAATCAACAGTCGTTTGTGCCTTGTGTCTAGGACTGGCCGGTAAGCCCGAGTTTATCGGTAGGGCCAAGTCTGTTGATAGTTTCATCAACGTTGATTCGCCTAGCGCTACAATTGAGATTACCCTGCGTGATGACGATGCACCAAATGGTAAGACTTCCACGATCAAACGTCTGATGATGCGTGGTGCTAACGGTAAGGCTAAAGGTACATCGCAGTACTGGCTGAATGGACAGCAGACCTCTGAGACGCAAGTTCGTCAGTACGTTCGTAGTCTTAATGTGCAGCTGGACAACTTGTGCCAGTTCCTGTCTCAGGAGCGTGTTGAGGAGTTTGCCCAACTAAAGTCTAACCGTCTACTCCATGAAACAGCCAGAGCTGTGGATGCTAAACTTGTCGATACGCTCGAATTCCTCAAGGAAATGCAAACCCGCGAGACAGCCGCAGCCAAGGATGTTGAATTGAAGCGCTCTAGACTAGCAGATTTACAGCAACAGCGTGATAAATTGGATGAGAATGTAAGATCCCTGAAGGAGTTCGAGGCGAAGACAGCGGAGGTCCAGCGCCATCAGTTACTAATGCCATATGCGTGTCTGAAAGATCACAAGGAAAAGCTTCGCTCGTATAAAGATGCCTATAAAGATGCGAAGAAACAGTTACAACTGCTTAACAAACAAAAGGCTGGGTACGTAGCAGGTCAGGAGATTATGGAGACTAACCAGCAGAATGCCGAACGGGCTGTTCATGCCACGAAGACGAGTCTTGGGAAGACACGCGCGATGTTTGAGGCCAAGAGAAAGGTACTAGATACTGTACGTGATGAGATCAGTCAGCGCCGTAAACAAATCGAGTACTACAAATCCAGGACGGCAAAGATTAACCAGAGCATACATGATACTCAGGAATTATTAAACCACAAAAGAGAGACGCTCGCCCAGATTACTGTACCTGATCCCGAATTATTCCAAAAGATCACCGATGAGAAATCCAAAAACATCGAACAACAACAGGTCCTCAAAGGAGAAATCAACGAGATTCGTGGCCAGGCGAACTCTAGTAATCACCAGATTACTCAGGTACAGAACAGAATTCGCCAGAAGCGTGCATCACAGGAGAATAATGATAAATTGGACTTGCTCGACCACGGAAACAGAGGAGATCTCCGCGAGATCAAGAACGCGATGCTATACATAAGATCACGCGCGGCCAAGGATGAACCACAGATTGCTCAACAGATTTTAGGTCCACCCTTAATCAGTGTCTCGGCAAGTGATCCAGCATTTGCAAAGTACCTGGCTGTAGCTATTCCATTCGGTTCTGCTGTAGCTCTAACTGTTTGTTCCAACGATGCTTACGAACGTTATTCGGGCAGTATCACTAACAAGTTCAAAATCAACTTGAGAGAACTCAAGAACAATGAAGTCGATCAACCAATGCCCAGAGAGGAGCTGGTTAGCAGGTATGGTTTCGAGGGATACTTGTCTGACTTCATCACAGGAGATAAACGAGTTATCCAGATGCTGCGTGAATTTCACCAAATACATACGATACCGGTCTCCAGAAGGGAGTTGGGGTCTGCCCAGTTGAACGAACTAATGAGACCAAATGGCCGCGGGAAACCTCTGTTTTCTCAAATTCTTCACGGAAACAGTGTCCTAATGATCAGTACCTCTCAGACTGGTCAATTGTACGCCAGATCGAGAAATATTAACAGGTCGAAGAATGCCCATTTCTATGCTTCGTCGACCATGTCGGACGAGATGAAACAGAGCATAAACAGAGAAATTCAGGATATGGAGACCCTGTGCCAAAGACATCAAAAGACATTAGAGGACTTGTCTATCAAGCAGAATGCGCTGAGAAACGAGCTAAAAGAGTGTGAACAAACTTTCAACAAATTTAATAGAGAGCAGCAACAGCTCAATCAGGTAAGAAGTGCTTATTCCAAGGGTGAAAATGACTGCAAGTTGCTAGAGGAAAAGCTTGAGAGATACAAGAAAGAGGCGCAGAAGGATGTGTCTGCCAAGATCAAGGAGGTCCAGGGTCAGATAACAGATCATATGGCAAATCAAGGTGAGGTATTTGCACATATGTCAAGGTTGCTTGGATCTGTGTGCGATACCGAAAAGATATATGTCAAGCAACAAATAGAGATGTTCAAATTTGTGAACATGCATGCCTCCTTGATGGACTTGATCAAGGGTTTCAATGCAAGAGAGCAGGAATTAGAAGTAGAATACAGGACTAAAAAGGCGAACTTCGACGAGAAAAAGAACTCACAAGAGTATCAGGTGTGGGCAAGTGAGGTGAAATCATACCCTGCTGAGACAAAGGCTGATCTCGAAGTCTTGGCCGAAGAATATAACAACGATGACACGTTTAACGTTTCATTCATTAAGGAGACATTGGAAAGATTACAGTCCGAGCTGTCGATGATCAATCACGATGCGTCGTCTATTAAAATTCTCGAAAAGGTTGAGAAGGAGCTCTCCCAGCTCAATGAGACACTTCCAGGCGAGGTACGTGAACTCGAGACTATCGGTGCCAAAATCAAAACGACGAGGACAACGTTAGAACCCAGGTTAGATGATATCGCCGCGAAAATATCGAGCAAGTTCTCGGAGCTCTTCACAAGGGTGGGTAGTGCGGGAGCCATCAAACTGAACAAACCGGACAGCTTCAACGACTGGGAAATCGAGATCCGTGTAAAGTTCAGAGATAATGCCCCTCTCAAAAAGTTGGACTCGCACACCCAGTCTGGTGGTGAGCGTGCTGTGTCTACTGTGCTCTACATGATCGCTCTGCAAGACCTTACTTCCGCCCCGTTCAGAGTCCTGGATGAGATTAACCAGGGTATGGACAGGAGGAACGAGAGAATCGTTCACAGAGCAATGGTCGAAAATGCATGCAAGGACAACACATCGCAGTACTTCCTTATCACCCCAAAGCTGCTGACCGATTTGTACTACCATGAAAAGATGAGAATCCACTGTGTCATGGCTGGCCCCTGGATCCCAAATCCTTTGCAAATCAAGGGTATGGAACGCTTTGGTGAAACTGCCAATTATGTATTTTGAACACTAGTCTTTACGTAAATATTCACTACGAAAAGGGGTCAACAGATGATTCAAAAGGTACGATATTTCAAACTGTGACGTTTGTTCTACTTTGGGTATCATGAATGCCGGAGACAGTTCCGCGCCATCGATTTTTCAACACTGCTGCTCACAATAATATCAAAGGGTGTAACAACAAGTGTGTCAATTCGGTAAGTGTATTGGTAAGTCAGGACAAGGTTTGAATAGGGTATCTAATTCGATTATACTCCAAAACCATCCAGCATGAGTAAACTTCTCCTGGTGAGCCGCCGTTCATCAACCGCGATTGATGTTGCTCTTCGACATTTAAGGAGACAGGACTCGCAAAGAACACTGGCAAGTCTGCTGCCCCATAAACAGACCAAGAAGGCTTCGGTCCATCCTACGACTCCAGTGGTGACAAGATTTGCCCCTAGTCCAACTGGTTCGCTGCATATCGGTTCTCTGAGGACTGCCCTGTACAACTTTCTTTTGGCTCGTAATACCAACGGTAAATTCATCCTTCGACTAGAGGATACAGACAGGACTCGGCTGGTTCCAGGTGCAGAGGAGAATATCTACGACACAATGAAGTGGTGTAATTTTGGCATTGATGAAGGGCCAATAAAGCAAAGCGAAAGAACTGAGATATACGCCAAATACATCCAGGTCTTGCTGGATAAGGGGTATGCATACCGCTGCTTCTGCAGCAAAGAGAAGCTCGATGCTTCGAGGTTGGATGGATATGACAGACACTGCCTCCATTTAACCGAGGAGGAAGTTGATGCTAGAATGAAGGATTCCGAGGGGAAATTCATTGTTCGTTTCAAGGCGCCTGACCATTACGAAAGTTTCGACGATCTGTTGCACGGCCAGGTCAATATCCAGGATAGGAAGGACAGAGTTGGATACGACGACCCAGTGCTCATCAAATCTGATGGCATGCCAACGTACCACTTTGCCAATGTCGTCGATGATCACTTGATGGGCGTGACGCATGTTATTAGGGGTGAAGAGTGGCTCCCATCCACTCCAAAGCATATAATGCTGTACAAGGCGTTTGGCTGGGCTCCTCCCAAATTTGTCCACATCCCCTTATTGACAAGTGTTGAGAGTGATAAGAAGCTGAGCAAGAGAAAGAACGATGCGTCGGTACTGGCTTTGCAGCAGAGGGGAATACTGCCTGAAGCGCTCGTTAACTTCTGTGCACTGCTGGGTTGGGCGCCCCCTAGGGATATTGCCCAGAAGAACAAGGAGTGCTTTACCCTAGACGAATTAACAAAACTGTTCAATCTGGATCACCTCACAAAGGGAAATGTCAAGGTTGATAACAGCAAGCTCCTCTTCTTCAACAAACACTTTTTGCAAAAGAGAATAGAAAACGAGCCCCAGCTAGACGAGTTAGTCCAGCAGGTCTCGCCCCAGGTATCAGCAAAGTTTGGTATAGAGGACAACAGCTCTTTACAGGATAAAGTAAAGCTCATTCTCAGGGACTGTGGTCACTGTCTCACCACTGTAAACGAGTTTGGGGACACGTTTGCCTACTTCTTCGCCGAGCCAGACTTATCGCAACTTTCTGAGGAAACCAAAAAGGTGTTCGACACCACAGGCAAAGATCAACTACTAGCAGTAATAAAGGCCCTTGGTCCGGATGTCACTTCCGCTACAGTCCAAGATCGCATCTCGTCTGTGACCAAGGAGCTCGGCGTAAAGAAACGTACAGTCTTCCAGGCTCTCAGATTCGCTGTCTCAGGAGAGGTTTCGGGCGCCAAAATACACATTATGCTGGACATTCTAGGGGCAAGTGAGTCTAACAAGAGGATTGCAAGTGCCATCGAACATATCGAATCCATGTAAAGGTGCCAAGGCTGACGAATTCAAATAATCATGTATATAAAGATAACGAATATTTAACCAGTAAATACGGCATCGCGCCTTTAGCAAATCGCCCAACTAAAAATTCCAGGGTCCCCCTCGATGGTTAAAGGATTTCGTTGCACAGACCCCTGAAACAGACATTAGGCAAGACAAACACACCCACTGCAATACAATACAATATACACACCCTATTACAATGTTTGCTGCTGTCGCTGCTGGTAACCCGCTGCAACTGTCGGAAGAAGTGGCCAATTCGAGCGGACTTCAACACACCATCACCCTTTCGTCAACAAAACCCAAGTCCTACTCGCACATAACGCTGTTCATCCTCCCGAATGTAACGTTTCCAGACAATTTTATAGCGACTGTGTACTTCAAACTGGTCCCCACTGATGAGTTCAAGCTGTTTGGGTTCCTTTCGCTAGAGAAACCCAGCGCCATTTTCAAGGTTAAGCTCCCTGGAAGCAATGGATCCAGTGGTAACGGTGGAGCTAGCTTCAACCAGGCCCCTGTAAACGACGGTCTCGGAGAGATTGACATGGACGACGAGGTCAGTCCGCAGAATATGGCTGGAGGTGTACCCCCTGGGAATAACATATCGCAGATTACAATTGGTATATCTATCGAGCCCCGTGAAACTGGACTGCTCAAAATCCAGGAGTGGAAGGAACAGGTGGCTGCTGAGAGTAGTAAAAACACATCTACAATGGTTCTCTCTAGACCTGTGAATACTATGGGCATTCCGTTAAGCATCACGACTGCCGGCCAGCTCGCCAAGGCCTATCCGCTGTTAACCAGAGACTTAGCCGCCAAGATTGTCCAGCATGCCTATAACTACCTGTCTGGGTTCCTCGATGCTGGAGGCAACGTTTCCATAAAGAGGTTTGACACCTGGTGGGACAAGTTCAGAAACAGACTGGAGAACGACGGGACGTTTCTGGATGAAGTTACCAACGCCTGAGCCTGGGGCAGTGAGAATATGTAAACTTTTATATCATGTTTGTTTTTGGTCCACTCCGTTTTATTCCACGTAGACGACTATATATATATATGTATATACATGCATTGGTAATGACTCTTTAACGATACAATGATTGCGGGAATATTACAACTCATCGTGCATATTCTTGATCGAGTCGGCCATCTCGTTGCCAAACACCAAGTGTCTGCTGTTGATGAGTTTCCTGTCAAACTCATCCTGCTCTTCGTCGCGCTGCTCATCGCCATTGGCCAAATGTGCCTTTCTCACCTCGACCTGGTTCACCAGCCAGTTCAGGAATGGTGTGTCTATCTTCAAGTCCTTGCCAAAGTCCGTTTTGAGGTTGTACAATGTGTTGAAGAATGTTCTGAGGTGCCTCTCGTCGATGTCGACGTCCTTGATGTAGCGTGTGTACTCCTTCACCCAGTCCTGGATCGAGGGCACAACGAACAAGATTCCGTCTCTCTTCATCGTAGGGGCGATATCCTCCTTGTGGACCCTGTTGACAAACGAAGCTACAATCTCGAGGATGCGCAGTTTGAGCTGCTTGTCATCGATCGTGTAGAATACTTTCCCTAGTGTGTCAAAGTCGTCAATACCGACAATGTAAGTTGGGTCCGACTCTATGAGGACATTCAGTATGTTGATAAACCGCTTCACAAGGACCTTGATGTCATCGGTCACCTTGTCGATAGCATTGATGGAGTTGAAGATGTCCCTGACGAAGTTTGGGTAGTTGGTCTCCGCATACTCGATGGCTGGTGGGTTGTTTCTCAGGCACCCGATTATGAACCGGGCATCGAGCTCTCTCAGCGATGTTGGCACCGATGTGTTGAGCGAGATACTGCTCAGCAGGTCGAACTCGTTAGACACAATTTTGAACCCGTGTTTGTAGTCGTGAGCGAACTCCAGGAGTTCCTCCAAGGTGGTCTGCACAGTTGCGTAGTCACCCTGGTGCAAAGCGTTCCTAATGGAAGCGAACTGCTCGGAGAACTCGTAGGTTAGTGGGAGTGCACCACTAGTTGTCTCGTCGCTCTGCACCGCCTCTTCCCTTGCGACTACAGCGTCAGTAGCATGCACCGCCTGCTGGCCCTGCTCTGGATCTAGTTTCTGTACCTTTGTGCTCTCGTCGCCGAGCTTTGCCTCCTTGAGACCCGTGTCCAAGTTGACCCTTATATCCAGCCCGCCCGGAAGTCTCTGCTCTGGCCTGATGACCTGCCAGTCATTGCTAGGCTCGAATATCAGCGGGTAGCACCCATTATCGTTGCACACCAGGTCTCCGGAGATATACACATCGTTGCTGCTGTCGCTGCCGTCAGTGCCAGTGTGGTGGCGGATCTCAGTCGTGGGGGCCAGGATCACCTGGGCAGTGTTTTCCTTTGCATCTGCATTTGCATTTGCACTTGCATTCACCCTGGCAAGCAGCATGGCCAGTGGAAGTAACTGGGTGAGTATAGAAGCACGCATTTTTTGGTGTTCTGGGGGGGTGTTGTATTGCTCAACTGTGCCGGTTGTTGTATTGCTCAACTGTACCGGTTGTTGTATTGCTTAACTGTGTCGGTTGTTGTGCAACGCGAACTTGTATTATATAATGCAGACGCCCTTTGAAGCAGCACTGCAATTTTCCTACACAATGCCACTTAGCAACAATGTGTCCCCCGGGACTATCGCCACAAAGGGGTTGATTTGCCTATTCACCAAGCAAGGTCTGGCTATTAAATATGATTAATATATATATATAATTTTTTTTTTAAATTGTTGATGGTGTTAAAGAATGAGACTAGTCAGATATGTATACATATGTATCGTAGTGGATATAAGGGGGAAAGGAAAATAAAATAAAAAACTAGAACAATAAGGCAAAGAGTGAGCGATGCAAGGGAAAGTGGGAATAAGTCTAGATGTGTACTCCTCTGTATGCATATATGTAGATCAAAGGGATGCCACAAAAAGCCCAAACACCCTGCACCACGCGGCCACTGTGCTAGTTCATGATATTGCGATTTAATGAAATTAATACAATCGTTTCTCCTTGCGCTTAGTCGAATAGACCGAAACCCATGTCGTCGTCAGACTCCTCGGCATCCTCCTCGGCGGCCTCCTCAGCGGCGGCCTCACCGGAAGCACCGGCGGCACCAGCGGCACCAGAAGCTGGACCAGCAGCTGGGACAGCGGATAGCTTCTCGTTACCCTCAGCGATCAGCTCCTCGACGGTCTTGCCCTCTAGGGCGGTCATTAGAGCGGAGACCTTCTCCTCGTCGATCTCGATACCGACGGAGGATAGGACAGCCTTGACGGCATCGGCGGATGGGGCGGTGCCGGCAGCGTTTAGTAGTAGGTAGGCAGCTAGGTACTTCATTGTCTGTTGTGATGGTGAGCTAACCGAAACACAATAAAAAACCAAGCAAGAAATAACGGCAAATCAAAAGTATAACCTATTTTAAATAACCACAGCACATATACCTAACCCAATAACAGTGCGTATAGCATAGGCCCTGCCCGCTACCCACACCAGGCAGGGCCTTAGTGCCAAAGTGGACTGCCACTAGGCCTCTATGCTGTCACCATCGAAGGTTGGCCAACTTTGCTGAGGCCCAGCTGGAAATTTCACTCGGGCTGTCAAAGCCGCAAAAAGCGTTGCGCGCTGGAAAAATTTAGACGGGGGGTCGCTGCTGTGTGTGTTTTTTCCCTGGGACGGCCCGAAAAAAACAGGTTAAAAAATACAAAATTTGCTGTGGTGTAGGGGCTTTGGACACCCTTAACAGTGTGGTGTTGGGGTGCACAGTCACACATCGATGTTCCCAGGGCCCCAAAAAAATTAGGCAGAGACAGCGAAAAATTCTTCTGCCTGGGCGGGCCCGTTGGGAAAATTAGGCGGAGGGGCCCCGCCTAAACGGGGACGCACACGCGCCGGAACGCAGCGCAACGCAGCGCGGCCCCCGCCTAAACACGCCGCGTCCTCCCTTGCGGCCCGCCTCCCAGTGAGATGTTCTTGCCAGAGGGCAAACAGCCCAAACAGCGACACTTCCATCTCAATCTCAATCTCTCCCACGTCCCGCCTGGAAACAGTTTTTGTCCTATTGCGATATGCACTTGTATTTGCTTCTTGCATCGTGGTACCCTGTATATATTAACGTTGGTTGGATTTGTGCCCAATATTCTGTTCACTTTTGTCAATCGCATAAAAGAACCCATCACACAAAGATTCTATACAACCATGTCTGCTGAAGCCCCATCCAAGAAGAACAGAATTTTCAAGACCCACTCCTACAGAGGTGTCGACCTGGACGAGCTCCTAACCATGTCCACTGAGGACTTCATCAAGCTGACTCCAGCCAGAGTTAGAAGAAGATTTGCCCGTGGTCTATCTGCCAAGCCAGCCGGTTTCCTAAAGAAGCTAAGAGCTGCCAAGCTTACCTGCGAGGAGAACGAGAAGCCAGCTACTGTCAGAACCCACCTAAGAAACATGGTCATTGTCCCAGAGATGATCGGCTCTGTCGTCGGTATCTACAACGGTAAGTCCTTCAACCAGGTCGAGATCAGACCAGAGATGCTAGGCCACTACCTAGGTGAGTTCTCCATTACCTACGCTCCAGTCAGACACGGTAGAGCTGGTGCCACCACCTCCCGTTTCGTTCCACTGAAGTAAGCGTACTGTATTAATACATTTTTTCTGATGTGTCTGGCGCTTT
>JAKTPZ010000098.1:0-32732 GCA_030579215.1 Maudiozyma pseudohumilis
ATAAGAGGCACGTTTTGGCATCTTGTGATAATGGAAGGATGCTATTGGTTTTGCTATTAATCTTAAAATAATACTACACCAATACCAGTAATAACTACAGCCCCCCCGCAAATATGAGTGACAAGAACGCCCGTATTGCCATTGTCAGTGCCGACAGATGCAAACCTAAGAAGTGTCGCCAGGAGTGTAAGAGATCCTGTCCAGTTGTAAAGACCGGTAAGCTATGTATCGAGGTAACTCCTACCTCCAAGATCGCCTTTATCTCCGAGATTCTGTGTATCGGTTGTGGTATCTGTGTCAAGAAGTGCCCATTTGACGCCATTCAGATCATTAACCTGCCAACTAACCTGGAGGCTCACACCACCCACAGATACTCCGCCAACAGTTTCAAGCTGCACAGACTACCTACGCCTAGACCAGGTCAGGTCCTAGGTCTGGTCGGTACTAACGGTATCGGTAAGTCTACCGCCTTGAAGATTCTGGCCGGTAAGCAGAAGCCTAACCTGGGCCGCTTCGACGACCCACCTGAGTGGCAGGAGATTATCAAGTACTTCCGTGGTTCCGAGCTGCAGAACTACTTCACCAAGATGCTGGAGGATGACATCAAGGCCATTATCAAGCCACAGTACGTCGACAACCTGCCACGTGCCATCAAGGGCCCAATCCAGAAGGTCGGTGAGCTACTGAAGCTGAGAGGCGAGAAGGACGAGGCTACTATCAACCGTTACATCAGAATTATGCAGCTGGAGGCCGTCCTTGACAGAGAGGTCGCCAACCTGTCTGGTGGTGAGCTGCAGAGATTCGCCATCGCCATGTCCTGTGTCCAGGACGCTGACGTCTACATGTTCGACGAGCCTTCCTCCTACCTGGATGTCAAGCAGCGTCTGAAGGCCGCCGAAATTATCAGATCTCTGTTGGGGCCAACCAAGTACGTCATCGCAGTTGAGCACGATCTGTCTGTGCTGGACTACCTATCTGACTTCGTCTGTATCCTGTACGGTGTTCCATCCGTCTACGGTGTTGTCACACTGCCATCTTCCGTCAGAGAAGGTATCAACATTTTCTTGGACGGTCACATCCCAGCTGAGAACTTGAGATTCAGAACCGAGGCTCTGCAATTCAGAATTGCCGACGCCACCGATGACATGAAGGTCGACGCTACTAGAGGTTACGAGTACCCAGCCATGAAGCGTACCCAGGGTGATTTCATTCTAGAGACCGAGGCCGGTGAGTTCTCCGACTCTGAAATTCTAGTCATGATGGGTGAGAATGGTACCGGTAAGACTACTCTGATCAGACTGCTAGCTGGTGCCATTGCTCCAGATAAGGGCTCCGAGGACCTCCAGAAGCTGAACGTTTCCATGAAGCCACAGAAGATCGCTCCAAAGTTCCCAGGTACCGTTAGACAGCTGTTCTTCAAGAAGATCAGAGCCCAGTTCCTGAACCCACAGTTCCAGACCGATGTTGTCAAGCCACTGAAGATCGACGACATCATCGACCAGGAGGTTCAGCACTTATCTGGTGGTGAATTGCAGAGAGTTGCTATCGTGTTGGCTCTGGGTATTCCGGCCGACATCTACCTGATTGATGAGCCTTCCGCTTACCTGGATTCTGAGCAGCGTATTATCTGTTCCAAGGTTATCAGAAGATTCATTCTGCACAACAAGAAGACTGCTTTCATCGTTGAGCACGATTTCATCATGGCTACCTACCTGGCTGATAAGGTTATCGTCTTCGATGGTACTCCAGCTAAGCATGCTTTTGCTAGAGCTCCAGAGTCTCTACTGACCGGTTGTAACAGATTCCTAAAGAACCTGAACGTCACCTTCAGAAGAGATCCAAACTCTTTCAGACCAAGAATCAACAAACTAGATTCTCAAATGGACAAGGAACAGAAGTCCTCTGGTAACTACTTCTTCCTGGACAGTAATGGTGTTTAAGGCGATGCATTGACTTTCACGAAATTATGGAAAGATACTTACAAGTCGCAGAACCTGCATTCATCTCCTACTGATTATTTTATTTTATCTCCCAACAGTAGCAATATACCCTACAATGAACAACAACAATAAAAATCTAAGAAACTACAAAAACAGAAAAATCATTACTTCATTTAACAAAAATTGAATAAGGTTTATGTGTTTGCGAAGTGTACATTTTGTTTTGTTGTGTGTTTTTTTGTCCTGGAGTATTTGGCCGTTGGCGTGATGTGTTTTAATATCGATCAGTGAGGATGACAGACCTTACTATTTTATTAACTGCGACTGTAACTCTTCCATTTTTTTTAACCCAAGAAAACATTCTGTTCAATTTCGTGAATTTCTAACTTATTTATTTGTAATAAAAAAAAACAATATTATTTACTCTAACGAGTTTGGCGGAGAAGTTCTATTCCTCGCACCTCCTGATTTCCTTTCTGAAGAGGGAAGCTGAAATGTATCATATATTTATTCTATTTATTAATAACAATATCAATATATTGCTTAGATTATTTGAATTTTATGTGAAGATCTCTATGATACCATAACATACCGTACACGTTACCAATAAAAATACGATAAAACATGAAGTGTAATGCCAGAGCGGAGCGTACGAATATCTGCTAAATAGAAGCAATAAACTTCCTCCCGTCAGGAAAAGCGACAGCAGCAACGAAACTATAATTACAATGATTAATAGCGTCAAATGGTCAATATTGATATTCTCCTCTTCTTCTCTGAATAATGTCATTATGATTGATAGGCAGATTCCGGAAGTAAGACAGGATGCAAGAAGGGCGAATAGGTACATCAAAGTTAACATTTCGTCGTGTCTCATTTCATACACCGAATCCGAATCATCCATATCTTGCTCGTGAAATTGGATCAGTTGTTGAATATCGGAATAATTGCTCATTTGTGGATGGCTAGCTGTGTTAACAGATGAATTGTCATCCTCTGAAATAATCGAACCATATCTTGCACTTGATGCATGAGAGTCAATATATGATAGTCCTAAAAACTTTCTAATTGACTGGCATGTAGAAAACATGGAGTTGACAAACTTTCTATCAAAACGCAAAAACCCATTATCAACCGAGTGGTGAGACTGGACATCGTCGCCGAATGTGTCGACATAAAACGTGTTATTATTAAGACTTGACTGCTCATCGTCGAATTCGTTCCAGTAACGAATATGATCAGGTTTAGCACTTCCGCCGTTTGGATGGCTACTAGTGTTTTGTTCCCTGATTCGTCTGTTCATATCATTCTCACTACTATCCCGCGATTTTTGTCTTTTCTTTAAATTTTGTTTTGTAGTCATCCCAGTGCTCGCATTAGAAACTGAACCTCTGTGTTTTTGTTTGAATGCTTCACTACAGAATTCAAAAACTTTGTCTTTACCTAATTCAAAAAACTCATTATCTTTTAAGGCGTCATTCTCTTCAAGAATGTATTCATCCTTCAAAAGAAAAGAAAACAGATCACATTTGACTTCATTGGAATCTCTGATGGCATAACATATACTCCAAAGCGTAGCAGCTGTGCTGAGTGGGTAACACTGTATTTTGTTTTCAATCAGTGCATCGTATATCTGAGCGACATCTTCAAAATTTTGTTCGGATGATCTATTCGAAACATCAGAATAAAATTTAGAATTGCCAATTGTTGGAATTTGTCGTATCTCAAATAGGGAATGAGGCAATCTACTGTAATTGTCGATAGTTATGTCTTCGTCCAATGTTATCATAAATGTTCCTTTCTCAGTATAAGACACAAATCTCGTTCTTTTAAAGGTGATTTTCTCATTGGTTGGTTTGAGATTTTTTGATTGCAACCATTCCATAGATAACTTGTTCAAAGGTCCAAGGGCAGTTATGTTTTCTATCTTCTTTGTTTCAATAGTGTCTAGGATATATTTCATAGGGAGTGTGTTTGTAATGATATGGTCTCTCAATCCACCTACGTGTGACTGTAAAATGCATTTAATTCCGAGATCACTGTGGACCAAGAAACTTGGATGTTCGTTGTAGCTCTTGTTTGATAGCAGCTGAGTGATATATCTAGTATCATTTGATATATCTTCTGCCGGAGCCAATAGTGATAAATACATGTTTGATGTCAGTGCTGGATTACCGATAGTGGTAGTTCTATCTTTTAAATTTCCTACTAATGAGGAAAATGATGCAATGTTTCGTAATTCGTTAAATGATTTCACAGATTTAGCGCCATTTGCCTCAGCAAGATGGCGTATGTTAGACGAGTTATCCATAATCTCCCTTGACGTAGATATAATCTCATCATCCATAATTTGAAATTTAGAAGACAACAAAACAAATTTAAACTCCTCAGTATTTTCATTTGAGAGTAAAAACCTGTTAATAAAATGGGATTTGCCCCAAAAAAGGGTATCAAATTCGATTGTGGAAGGAATTTCTTTGATATCAGTGACTTTCGGACAGTCATTCACATCTTCATAGACTCTTCCATTTCCAGAAGTAACAGTGGCTAATGATGCTTTGATAGCTTCTAGATTTTTCACCGCCTTTCTATCGAGGTCCTCGAGCACATCAAAAATTAGGGAGATTTCCAAAAGATAAGGATCAATATTCAGAGTCATAAACGATATCCCTTCGTAGCCCTTAGAAAGTTCTTCTGAGCTTCTTAGAGTCTCGATGTATTTCTCTGCAGCCTGTTTCCCCCATGGATAATACTTGATAAATTTCTTGAATAATTTCCTGACGGCTATTCTTTGCAAAATCAGATATCTGGAAAGCATACGCATCTCTCTGTTGCATTTCTTAGTTGCATTATGAATTGTCTTTATTTGGCGGTTTGACTCCTCGGGGGTAATAACATCGATGTTAGGATTTTGTAAGATCTGTGAGTACTTAAGAATGAGGTTCTCAATTCCAATAATTTTAGATGATATTTCTTTGATTTTCAAACTTGTGAATAGGTTTACGGAGTTAAACTGCTCCAGAAATAAGTTGGTGCACTTTATAAGATTGATTTGATTGGTTTCGTCTTCCGGAAATTTTGTGGTTGCCTTCTTTATAACAGTTTTTAATTTCTGATAGTCTATGTTGTTATGTCTCCATTGTGGAACAGATTTATCCAAAATCTGGGTACCAAATTTCATGTCAATATGTTATATCAATGGTAACGATAGTGTTGTCGGTGGAACACCTATTTTTCCAGATGCTGTATTGCAAGAGAGGGTATGAAAAAGGGTTGCTTCTTTATCTTTGGGAAAAATAAAGAGTCTGTTCTGATTCTCGGGCTTTTCTTACAGGGATATTGGTACCATAGAATATGAAAATAAAGTGACCAATATTGTCAATGCGCTATATAGTAATAATTTTGGACAGGAGAATTCAAGAATAACACTCAAGAAACAACCGTTAACATATTTCGATGATTGGAAATACCAGTTCTTAGGTAACAAGGGGAAGGGCGAGACAACGGTCTGGTACAATTGCGGTGTGCGAAAACGGAAACTCGCGGAGAAATGATAACAATTGTGGCAGGGACAAAGTTGCAGGAGCAACAAAAAAAGAAACCTGATAGTTGTTGACTCTGCTGAAATGACTGAGGGCAGAATCGTATGCAAAGCCATGAACGATAAATATTTAGAATTTGTGGCTTCATCTGAAGACCAGCCTGCACGCTTATAGTTGAATTCCGCGCTTCATAGTGAGTAAATCGATGGTGCAAGCAAAGGGACATCTACCTCATATGGGTGCTCAGAAACTCTAGTAGAAGGAACATCAGGTTATAGTCGGATCATAAGAACAATGAACCAAGTTCACTATATATTTTCTATAAGCCCGGGACTACGGTTGAGGAGAAGAAAAAAATAAGACAATACTCGCCCATTTTTGTATCGAGAAAAGTTGCGCCACATTACCTGCATGTAAGGGCCAGGTGGGATTTTTTCAGGTGGATCACTGTTTACCCTTTTATACAGTTTAACCAACCATAGGAATGATAAAGTGAATAAAACGTCCGATATGGAGAGTTACCACAATATATTGATGTTGTGTGCAAACCATTGTTCTAAGGGACCCTAGAAGAGTGATACAATCACAGTCAAGTGAAATTTCCTATTGGCACTCATTGGAGGAGAACTTGTGTGCAAATGTAAAATTAGACTTCTTGTGGTTATAATTTATGGAAGAAGAGGCTCCATTTGTTCTGATTCTATTAACAGACTTGTTAATTGAACAGTTGCGTTGCGTTTTAATCGCTTGTAAATGTTATTCGTTAGCCACTTCTATGTATTGCATACATCCTACGGACATTTCTGAGGTTCGGTATGGTAATTATATTTTTAAGGTTGAAGGCCCGCCATTAAAAATCTAACCGGGTGATGAGGAGAACTCCTCCCAGACCTAATCAGCCGTAGCTACAACCCAGTTAAGGAGCTTCCAATAGTCTAAACACATAACATACTAGCCCTCTTGAACCATCACAGATGAGTAAGAGTAACAAAAAGGATGATGAAAAGAATGATCCAAATAAACATCTTCCTCTTTACATAAAAGCCAAGCCATGGTATTATGATTCCTCCAAGAATGAAGACACATTAGCTCACCATAGACAGTCGCATGCTGGTAATAATTTGCTAGATATTGACAACAATAATGAACCAAAATACGGTTTAGGAATTAAAGATTCCTTTATACAAACTAATGAGCAAACATCTAAATCAAGGATTGGAAAACCAACCTGTACCAATTGTGGGGGATATGATCACACAAAGAAAGATTGCCTAGAACGACCACGGAAACAAAAAAAGGTTAACGATGGGAATACGCCAAGTCAAACATTAGTACTAGATGAGAAAGCCCTTGATTGGGATGCTAGGAAGGATAGGTGGTTTGGTTATAGTGGCAAGGAGTATGACGATACGCTGACTAAGTGGCATACAAACCAACAAAGAAATTCTGAAAACCAAAAAGAAGGTACAGAGGCCGAATATGACACAGATGAAGAGGTTGAATTGGAACTCCTTGGTTTGAAAAAACAAAAGGGGCTTGAGATAACTGGGAATAACAAGAATGATGATGAGGAGGTACCTACATCAGTACGTATCAGAGAAGATAAGGCAGCATACTTGAATGATTTGAATTCGAAGGAGATTAATTATGATCCAAAGTCGAGATTATATAAAAGTGATTCATTGGGTATTATGGATGAAAAGTCTAATATGTTCCGCAGAAAGCTAACAGGAGAGGGTGCTGAATTTGATGATTTGAATAAAATTGTAAGGCAAAACGCCAAGGATGAGGGTATACGAGATGAGGTTAAGAATGAAAAGAAGGTAGAGCATATTTTGGTAGCTAACCCTACAAAGTATGATCAGATGATGAAACAAAGACATTCGATAAACAAGGAGCGCTCAGCCTCAACCGGGAAAGGGACGACAAAGGAACTTAGCGCTAACAAAATTAAAGGAACAAAGCAAAGCAAGAAGGCTAAAGATGCCCTGAGCTCAATGTATAAGTAAATAGCAATCGACACCACAGAATACTTTGTATACTATTTACTTCGTAACATCACTTTAGACGGAGATGCCCAAGAAAAATTTTCAATTTCAATAGTATGCGATGAGCTAGAAAATAACTACATATAATCAGAAGTCAGTGATGAGCATTGCAAATTTAATTTATAATTACGATTAAATATCGTGAGATAGCGCCATCAAGATAAGAATGAACAACGCCCCATTTATCAAGCAATTATCCTCGAATAACAGGGTCGTGAGAGAGAAGTCCCTGGAGGCTCTTCAGAAGGTTCTCATCTCTGAACCCTTCATGAAATCCAAGCAGGCTCAATACGAGAAGCTGTGGAAGGCGCTGTACTACACAATGTGGTTCAGTGACCGTCCTAGACCACAGCAAAAGATGGCTCGTAAGCTTGGTGAGCTATACAGTCTGTACAGTACAGTTGGTGATAGCAAATCAGAGGAGATCACCCTCGCCGATAAAGCTTTCCTTAAATTTTGCAGAGCGTTCTGGAAGGTCATCTGTCTAGAATGGTTCAACATTGATAAATACAGAATGGATAAGTATCTACTCCTGGTAAGACGTGTCTTTTTCAATCAGCTGAAATATTTACAGACGAGACAGTGGAATGAGAAGCTGGTTGAGATGTACATTACAAAGGTTCTCAAACACTCTCCACTCAGCGGTTCGGCAAAAATCTACAATGGTATTCCATTCCATCTAATCGATATTATTCTAGATGAATGGGAGAGACTTGTTTCTAACAGAGACGATGAATTCGAGAACGAGGACGAGATTACGAATGAGGGCGAAATTGCTGACTTAGTCGAGGAGACACCTCTTGCTAAATTCATTGAAATTTTTACTGACCTCCGTAAAGATTATATCGTGAGTAAGGGTGTTAGAAACAAGATTAAGGAGGATTTGTTGACCGATGGTCGTTTGATTGCCTGGGGTGTTCTTGAGCCAGCAACTGCCACTACTGAGGATGTTGTAGATGCTGAAGCAGAAGATGCTGAGAAGGAACCGGAGGAAGAATGGAAGGGCTTCTAAGTTGCATCAGATATATAGCATCATATAATATATTATTTCAATAACAGTCAAATATAACAGCATGTATAATAGAATAAAACGGTATTGAAGTGGTCATTTTTTGTTGATTTTCCTAAATTATCCTAAATCCTGGGGGCGGATTACCGCAATACGGAACATGTGCTATACTTTGGTATCCTGATTTACTATGCCAATAAAGAAAAGTAACATATTATATCATAATTTCAAAAGGTCACGTGTCATATCATGTTTCACGAGCCCTCTTATGTTGACACGTTAACATTAATCGCGTGAAGGATCCAGCGCTGGAAAAAAACAATTAGCAGTGGTGTAGGACAGCGCACCATGGCCGAACACGAGAATTTCCTTTCACTTTTACCCTTTGGTGTCTGGTATCTGGTGTAACCGCAGCAGTAACTTGTGTGTTACGTGGTATTGCCAACTGTCATTTGTATATATATAATTGTTCTTCCGTTCTACTATTTCTTACGTGTTTGGGCTTTTTTGCTTAATATTTTTTTGTTTGTCAGTTTAAAGCAAGACTATACAAATATAACTACAACAATGGCTGGTGAAAAGACTGAGAACAACCAAATGGAGAAGGTCATGGACGCTCCTCTAGAATTCGTTAGAGAAGGTAACCAATTCCTGAGCAAGTGTAAGAAGCCAGATCTAAAGGAGTACATGAAGATCATCAGAGCTGTTGGTATCGGTTTTGTTGCTGTTGGTATCATTGGTTACGCCATCAAGCTGATTCACATTCCAATCAGATATGTTATTGTTTAAGGGAGCCGTACCAAGATCCAATTGTCATCATTTAATATGATGTTGCTTCTATTTTACAATCTTCCAAATTACAACAACTGGTCCGTATTATGTCATGTTATAACTAATACGCCATGTTGAGCCATCATTAAAACTTCTCTCCCGCGTTCCTGAAACTTCGCACGCCAGAGTGCGTGTTTGTGGAAGACCAAACGTGGTTAACTCTTCAAATAATTGAGATACGAGAATACCTCTTATCCATACTTACCAGCATAACCAAACTATCTTCATATAAATACGTATTATACAACACTTTATAGTTGATAAAAGAAATACACGCTAATTACTACGAAAACATGGGAGCTATCACTGGTATATGGCATGCATCAAGTGGGGTGAGCACGTTTTGGTTTATTTTCCTGTGGGTTTTTAGGGCTGGCGTATACTTACAGATGTATTGAAACTCGTGATAAGTGATGTTATTTAATTTCTACTGAAGATCACAGTTGAGGTAGAAAACCAAGACCTTATGAATTGGTTAGGTAGTATTGCCTATTCCCATGATGCTGGGTATGGGGACATGTGATATACGTATTCCACATTTACATTCTCGACTAGCATCTACACTCCTCTCTTATATCTACAACATGAAACACTCACGAAACACGGATAGCACCAAAAGAAAATTTCAAAACAAACATCATTCGTTCCAGAGACCTGAGATCATATTTTCTAAACGACGTGTAGGGCAACTCACTCGGAGACGAATCAAGCTCCCTACCAGCAACCCGTATTAGGCAAGTTCTCCCCAACATCCCATGTGAACAAAAACTTGGCTAAAAGAAAGAAAAAATCCGGATGCAGGACTTCCTTAGCAAAGACAAAAAAGACTGAACAAGATGCTCAATACAGTCCACGCTAGACTACATCCTTTACTCACCAAGTAATTCCGCATCCATCTGTTCTCAACAGTACGCAGTTTCTTCTTCCTCTTCTTCTTCCTCTTCTTCTTCCTCTTCTTCTTCTTCTTCTTCTTCAAAATCCAAGGCCCTAGAAGTCTGTTGTCCGGCCCTCAATTAGCGCACCTAAAACGGAAATTATTACCCAGCTACTGCGTCTGTTTCTCAGCACACCAAGTCCCAGCCCCACATAGAGCAGCAGAACTGACTGGCAGAAAAACAGGTGACAATTGAATGGCGCCTACTAATATCCCGCAGAACCCTCCCTGAGCCGAGAAAGGAAAAAAATTATATTGCTGTGCGCACAGTGCAGTAACAAATCCCAGCCGTCTGGAGAAGAAACCGTAGGGGGAAACAAAACTGAGAGGACGCCAGGCAGCCAAAACGCCCGCATAGAGGGAGGCAAGCCAAATTTTTCTTCAGCCTGGGGTGTGTGCGTGCGTGCAGGCTGATCTCTGGAAGGTCCAGCCTACGGCAACCTCGCCTGGCCTAATAGATTAGGCGGGGCCCGCCGAGCTGGGCTGCCTACGTTCTCTGCTCTTTTAAAAATAGTTTAGCGTAGAGGAGAAGAACAATACGAAGAAGGTAAAAAAGACGGAGTGGTATGGCGAGTATTTGGCCGTAGTCCCGTCCAGCTATGTAGGAGTGCTTGATCTGTTTGCATATACTCGCTGCTACGTATGTCTGTATATATACAAGAGGGTTTTGATTCCTCGTGGGACATGAACGATTTTCTTGCCATGGCTGCGTTACGTCAGAGCTGTCACTCCTTACACCTGGTCTATCGTGCATACAGGGGATAATTGTGGACATAAACTGCTTATTTAAAGGACGACTTGTTTTTTTTTTCAAACGCCAGGATCACATTTCATCGAGCATCGTGAGCGACCACTTCCTTTTCCAGTTCCCAATTACCAGCAGCGATAGCATCAGTGTAAGACCCAAACACACATAGTGATCAATCAGAAACTTTAACGGCATATATTACACATTTTGTTCTGTTTTGTTTCAAATTTCACACATTCTCGACCACATCCAGTCTTTATTTTGTTGCATTTTCGCATTTTTGCCTAATTGAGCATTATTTAAAAATAACCATTCCACTCGCTTTATACTCACCCACAACCCCGATATCGTGACACACGGGACCATACAGCCGCCGAAATCTAGTCTCATATCACACCCTGAATTAAAACATATCCATACAACTCACCTCAGTAACTACACCATGTCAGTACGTCAATCCCCATACATAACAACAGGTGGATCGCATATTGCTCGGTCGAATTCCACGTCTGAACTTTTCAGTCTCAGTGGCAACATGATTCCAAAATCTAGGACTCAGAAGAAAAGGCCTGTTTCTAGAGACTTCAGTATTAACACTGATGTATCATCGCTAAGTGACCGAAAGCGGGCCTATAATGCATACTCTGCGCCAATAGATTCAAATTTCTCGGTTCCAAGCAGCCATGCATCCAGGAAGAAGCTCACCCCGTATCAGATCCAGAGGAGAAAGATGCAAAAGTCCTTCCAATTCCCCAACGGTGAAAATTTTACCCCAAGGAAGCACTCAGTAATGTCCAAGAAGAACATCTCTTCTACTTCACTCCAGTCCATGCCAGGGAATCAGTTGCAGAGAACGAGTTCAATCGTGTCTACAGCGTCGTTACCCGTGCAGCATAGTAGAAGGGCACCTATGTCTCTCGCTAATTACCCTCGCCGGAAAAGTGCACAGCTTGGTGCCCACCCAAATGGCAGTACCATTTCGCTGAAAGCCCAGTCACCGGTGAATTCTAAAAAGAGCAGTGAAAGTGACAACTCGATGAAGGACTCCCTCAAGGGTGATTTGCACAGTAATGATACTATCCCTACATCTGATTCGGCTGTTAGTGACAATGTACATTCTACTAACACAACAAAACCTGTGGTTTTCCTACCTTCATCTATGTCAATGCCAGATGTAAGTTTAAAAACAATACTTACAACCACTGATGATATGGGACACCCGGTTACTACCAAATCAAAAACTGCACAAAATGATAAGGCTAAAAGATCAAGTATGATATCGCTTTCAAAGCTGAAGGAGGAGGTTGATAACACTCCAAAGACGTCAGAAAAGAGTAAGAAGAGACCATCATCCTCCTCGGGATCTGGCTTCGGATCTTTTTTTAAGAAATTATTTGGCAGTAAATCTAAATCAAGTCCGAAGAAACGCAAGGTCGAACCAAAAAAGGACGTTGCAAAGATCACTAAAACAGTTGTTGAACCAGAAGTTAAGCTCGAAAATATTTCTTTGAATCTGGATATTGAGTCCTCGGTTCCGGAAAATCTGATGGATACTGATTTGGTGTTTGATAGTTTGCTGCTCAAGATGAACAGTCCTAAAGATGCAAAAAAGAAGGTATTGAAGGACGTAACCCCTGTTACCACATCTAAGACTGCTGAAAAACTTGATTTCTCAACTAGCGATGAGGCATCGACAGATCCAAATTTTGTTGACCATGATTTGGTGAATGACTTTGCAAAGCTTGGTAATTTCATTAACTTGTCCATATCGGATGAAGATGTTGCTGTCCCACCAAGATCATCGAAGCGTCCTACTCTAGCCAATAAGAAGCACGCTTCCGACTTTTACAACACTCAACAGAATATTGTCACTAGATTAGAGCAACAATTTGGTTATGTCATGTTCGATAGTGCACCTCCAAAGAACGCCACATCAGGAAAGTCTAAGCCTATATTAATCACGGCTAGGCTCGCAAATGATTCAAATCGTGTTTCCAAAAACGTGCAGTTCAATTCCAACGTTTATATGACCTCCACATATTCCGCCGTTGAATACGCCAGAAAGGATAAGAGATTCAGAAAGAGAATGATGACTTTGATGCAGGGTGACTTGAAATTCTTTGAAGAAGTAAAACAGGAGTTGAATTATTATAAAAAGAACGAAATGCAGGTACACGATCAAATGAAACAGTACACTCAATATTTTGGGTGATACCTCGCAACCATATTGGCATATATAATACCCCCATCATAGCTACCGCTGTGACCTCATTAATATTCGCGCCTAATTGTATCATAATTATTAATAAAACTACTTTATATATTTCCCTCGGACGCATAGTATACGTACATCCTTAATTATAAATATATATATATCCAATATTCACTTTGGCACATTATTAATTCGTAAATTTGTCAAACATTTTCTTCTAAAAATCAGATTTACATATATTTTTAATATGTCATTCATTCTCGATTGTTTCAAAACAAATGATTATTGTAAACAAAATATAAAAAAAAAAAAATTGAGCTATTCAGTTAATAGGTTATGGAAATAATATGGTTTTAAAAATATTGTTGTTATAAAGTTTTTATTACTACGGTCCTCACTAACCCTTGCTGAATTTTCGAGAAGAAAACGTCATTTTTCAAACAAAAAAGATTCTGCCATGTATGTGATTTAAATTTAATTATATTTAAAAAAAAAAAATCCAGACCACCATAAATCAAAACCTAACTTATAGGTAATAGTATCATTTAATTCCTTCGAGGAAAGTTCTCAGTTTTATTCTTAGTTTGCAAGTCGGCTCTGTACTATACTTTTTGGCAATCCCATATCCTCCATATACTACCGTGCTGTTCGCCCGAGGGCGCGGCGGTTGGCGAAAAAGTTACAAAACGCTGGTTGACACACAACTTCTACTTCATTAAAAGGGGAACACACTTGGCTACAACAGAAAAAGAAGAAAGAGAATTGCTCATTAAGGAATTGCGTTTTTGAGAGCCACCCCCCATTTTAATAGACACTACATCAAATATCACAAGATGGATCACGTTCGTGGATTCTACAACACCATTCTCAAGTCGTCCCACCCCATATCTCTGTCAATTCATCTGGCAGGCAAGGCATTCCCTCTAGTGTTCTATATCCTTGGAGATTGGTTTACAGGGTTCACAGCCCAGTTCATTGTCATCGTACTTGTTCTTTCGTTTGACTTTTATTTCACAAAGAATATCAGTGGACGAAATCTAGTCCAATTACGGTGGTGGTACGACTCAACTGTGACGAGGACATCTACCTTCGTTTTTGAATCATACAAGCAATATCCAGCTGACGGCCATGTTATAAACCCCATCGATTCAAAGCTATTCTGGTGGTCTATGTATCTAACACCTGTTGTTTGGCTCGTCTTTGGTATTCTATGTCTTCTCCGTCTAAAGTTATTCTACCTCCTTCTAGTTGCAGTGGCTTGCTGCCTTACTGGGTGGAATACTTATGGATTCCGTTGTTGTGATAAGTGGGATCCGGACCACGATGGTGTAAACGGCGGCGAGACATGGTTTCAACTACCAAACTTTGGAGGACTAGAAAACATCTCAAGACTTGCCAATATCCAGTCTTTCTTCCAAAGAGGAACAAGTGTATAAATATATAGTAAAGATGAACCGCATAAAGTGGTCTACAATTCAACACAATTAATGAATGCCGTATCGATCGTTTACATTTGTATGACGTGTATACACACCGCCGTATAAATTCCGTATATCATCACTAATACATATATTGCTATTATACAAAACAGAACCAATCGTTCAATGCCCGGTTAATCCAACTAAGGAATAGAAAAAAAAATCTACCTCCTCTTGTAAATACAAGGTTTCAACAACCATTTACCCTCAGCGACCTTGTTTCTCTTCTCCTCTAGGTGTTCCTTCTCGGTCTCAACCTCAATAAACTTGTTTCTTCTCTCCAGCTTTGCCTTTCTCTCGGCAATGATATCCTCAGGAGGTTTGAAGAACTCAAATCTTGTAAACATCTTGTTGGAGTCATCGGTCTTTTTGTGGAAGAATCCTAATAGCTTCAATGTCTCAACAAACTCGTCACCTCTGCCGTCAGAGAAACGCGATTTAATTTCAGAGATCCACAGTTCACCACGAGGCGCTAGGATTCTGTAAGCCTCTTTGATGAAGTCGAGGAAGTTAGTACCCATTAGGGAAAGACAAAACACAGCAATGGTAGCCTGGCCATCCTTAATAGGCACGTGGCGAATGTCAGCAACTGTGATTCTGTCATTAATCTTCTTCAGGTCAAAACTGTGCACCTTGCACACAACCTTACGTCTTCCCTTAGCCTTCTTGTTGACCTTGTTAAAGAACTGGCTGACATCCAAGGCGAGCTGAGCCTCACCACAACCCATGTCGGCTATGACGATCTCTTTGTTTGGATACAGACCTGGTAGACCACCGGGGGCGTTAATCACCTTCTTAGAACGCAGTTTAATCTGGTCCACGAATACGTCCACCGGGTTCTCAGGCCAACTTTGCACCTGCGATCTGAAACCCTCGTGGTACTCATCGAATAGCTCTGGCTGGTCCTTGATTAAAGAGAGAGCATCCTCGGATGTGATAGTGTATAGCTGTTCATTGATCCATCTGAACCTGGAACCTGCAAGCTTCGCCATCATCTTCTGCTGGAGTGGGGTCAATTTCTTTGCAGGTGCTGGGGCTGCAGAAGGGGCTGGAGCCTTTGCGGCAGCACCCTTTTGCTCCTTGGCCTTGGCCTTCTTTGCCTTTTTAGCTGGGCGCTCCTGTTCCTGCTCTTCATTCTCTTGTACATTCTCAGCATCCTCTACATCCTCGGCATCCTCCTCAACTGTCTCGTCAGCCTCTGGCACATCTCTCTTCTTGGAGTTAACCTTTCCCTTACTCTTCTCCTTCCTGTCCAGTTTCTCCTGCTTATTTCTCGCCTTCTGCAACTCCTTCTTCTTAGAGTCCTTGAACGCGATCTTATCTGTCTTCAGATTCCAGCCGTCAACCTTAAACAATTCCATAGTTGGTCTGGTAAATCTAGTACGAAAATGGGTTCGGTATGTTTTGTGATACTGTTTATATAGCGAAGTTACTGGGCGATGTGCAAGTTCATCTATGGCACACCGATGCTGTTAAATATCACGGTGCTGAAAAATTTTCGGTGCGGAGCTCATCGCATCGCCGCGAGCCGCGCGGAGGTGCGTACAGAGGTTTTACAGGAGGTGCCCAATGGAACCATGTACGTGTGTTGATACAAGGGTCTGGTGCTAGCTAATGCTAATGCTGGAGGAGAGCAGTGTTAAAATGAGCTGTGATTGTTTCATAGTGGTGGTGAGTATCACGACACTACGCCGTGTAGACTAGTAAATGCTAAATAGATATGTAGTCTCTTCACATAGGAAGACAGACTTCCTTGCTAGATACACAAACATGCAACACAACGCACACCTGGCCAACTCAACAATAAGAATACGGCAAAGAACCTTTTTTTTTTTATATAGAAAATGGAGACGTGCGTGTTATGAGAACCCTGGGCGACATACCTTCATGAATTGGCGCGAGAGGTCCCGCCCAAAGCTCAAACACTATATAAGCACACAACCCTCTCTGCACAGAGGCCAGTGCTTGTATCCAAAAAAAATAAAGGGGGGCAAAGATATGCAAATTTATACTAGTATATATCATTATCAAAACAACATCCTAGAATAACCCCCCCGTTCACAACATCGAACGTGCCATTTGGACAGGAGGGTGCCTGCACAATGCGGCAATTAGCCGCCGAGCACAACAATCGGCACCACAACCCCGCACCAAGCAAAAACTCACGCACCACCCCGCACCAAGCAAAACCTCACGCACCGAGCACCCCATACCCGGCATAATCCAAATGCACTACCCAGTGCTGTCCACCGCCCTCTATCCACCAGCTATTTATGCACCCGGACCCCCCCTGTTCTCCCGCCAGCGCCACCTTGAACACCTCCAGGACCCCATGCGGACTCACTGCAGCAACACCTGTGGCAACAGCGCCACCTGTATCTCCGACGGACATACCGAGCCGTTTCAGTAACTGCGGCACGTCCACCGGCAGAGTGACGTTCCTCATCTCCGCCAGCACCCGCACACGCCTCCTAGCGTACCCATGCAAACGCCGCAGAACACCGATGCGCAGTACAATCCCCGCATCCGCACGGCCTCGTTGCACCTGGACCAGCCCGTCACCCTTCAGCCGCTCAACCCACCTGTCAAACTGCGCACGCAACTGCACACCACTCGTGTCTGCGCTGGAGATACCTGCCGGTTCCGCGGAACCCCGCAGCTCCGCGGCGCCGCACAGCAGCCGCTGAGTGTCCCGCGCACAAAACAGCTTGTCTGCATACACCACTGCGTCGGTGCCAGGGGGACCCACCGCCACCAGCAGCACGGCTATGAAACTCGTGTAGTACCCGCCCACTCCGCGTCTCATATGCGCCTGGCCGCCTTGCACCTGCTGCAGCAGCGCTGTGCGGCTGCGTGTGGGCGAGCTGCGCGGAGAGTTCTGCTCAGACACATACGGAGAGACGTACGGAGAGCTGTGGATGGAGACTATGGATGCGCTGTTCTCCATGGACTCGTCTTCCTCACTGCTGAGGATTTGTACGGCCTCCTCTCTGCCCCGCAGTGTATCTATGTACTCCGGCGCGGCGTGTGAGGGCGTCGCCTCCTTGGAGTTGCGTGCGGCTATACAGTGGCGCCAGAACGCCACCTCGGCGGCAATTGCGCCATGCCCCGAGTCTACACGGAACACGTGCAGAACTCCGAATTCGACGGCGTCCTGTAGCTCGAAATATGAGCGCTGTACAGTGCAGAGAATGCGCGCACGTTTGGTGAGAAGGGGCAGGGGATCCGCGTAGCCGTGCGGTTCCAGGAGGGGTATGGCGCACTTCAGCTGGATGCCGCGCAGACGGTACCCCGAATTGTCATCAACACGCAGGAATGCGTAGTCTACTTTCCCCAGCAGCCGCGTTTTGACACCAACAACACGTGCATATATTGTGAATGCGGCGAATTGCGGCCCTCCCGGTGGGATGTTTAGGATATCGTGGACCAGTCGTATCGGCGCTGCATTTTCGTGTGTTGTCATATGCATGTGTGTGTGTGTGATACGTAACGTTCATTTAATGTGCGGGTTTCTTCTAAACTTGTAGTGTGTGGGTTGTTCTACTCATCGCCCCAATGTGTATGTAGAAGGCAGAGGTTCACGCGTTTGAATTGTTATTGTGCACGTGATCACAACAAATACACGTGATGTGAAACAGTGCACGTGACTTTTAACACCCGGCCTAGCGCTTGCTCCTTTCTCCCCAACTGCCAAAATGGTTGAACGTGAACATAATTTGCTGGGCATGTCTGCCTGGGCTGCCTGGGCTGCCTGCGCTGCTTCTCTACTGCCCTCTGCCCTCTGCCCTCTGCCCTTGTCCCCTCTGCCCTACTGCCCTACTCTTGTTCTCTCGTTCTCTCGTCCTGCCCTTGTCCCCTCTGTCGAGCGGCGCCGTTTAGACACTACGCGGAGATAGCATTTCTCACTCTCGGTGCAACTCTCTGCGCCCATGTCTGTGACTCTAGCGCATGCTTCTATTTTCTCACCTGGTGAATACACGCCCATTTGCCACCGCGTCGGCCGTCAGTCCGCCTCCACGGCATTGCGAACAGCGCCCTGCGGCTGTTTGTGTGGCACGGCTCCGGCCTCCGTCCGCTGTGATGTTCACCGCGTGCTTTTCTTTCGCCTTCTCCCCTACGCCCTTCTCCCCTACGCCCTTCTCCCCTCCGCCCTACGCCCGCCGCCCTAATGCCCTACGCCGCGGCACTCCCATGTGCCCTTTAGCACGGCACTCGGGCCGGGAGTGAGGAGGCGCCGCTGACAAAGGGGAAGGAAGGGACTAGGAGATACGCACTGCATCCTTTGGGGCTCCACCGTGTGTGTCCACCGAGGTACCCTGCACACTTCCAATGCCACTTGCCACTTTGCCACTGACTGTGTCCCGAACAACACCTCTACTCCTCGCCACACACCGCAGGCCTCTCTCTGCCAGTACTGTTGGGTTCACACTCGTCCACCGTCCACAACCCACCGCCCCCCTCTTCACCCTCTCTACACTCCCCTGCAACATTACGTTACGTTATGCTACGGTCGACGCAAGTGTGGGGCGGGTTCCCTGTGTATCTCAAGATTTGCAGCATTTCGTCACTTTGACGACATGCCGTCTCACCCCTACATAAATACCGTGTTAGTGCATTGTAGTTGCATACACAGCTGAGGTATCGACTCTACGTATTACATAGTGGCAACATCTATACATTACACAACCACACACAACCACACACAACCACACACAACCACACACGCACACAGCACAACAATGAACTACGACCAGCAGTACCTCAACGACTACCTCGCGGAGCCCGGTGTGCTCGCTGACAACTACAAGAAGGTGCCGATACCCCAGGGCCAAAACGGCGTGGAACAAACCAGACTACAGCGCAACAGCATCCCAATGGACATACCGCTAAGCACCAGCGCCCCCACCACCTCCAGCACAAACACAAGCACAAACACAAACACAAACACAAGCATCATCCCGAACGCCACCGGCAACAACATCGCCACCACCGGCAACAACATCTCCGCCACTAACAAACAGCTCTACCTCATGAACATGAACATGAACAACAACCCGCACGTGATGTCCGACCCGTCTATCCAGGAGACACTCTCCCCGTACTTCCAGCCCTTCGGCGTGGATGTCGCCCACCTGCCCATGACTAACCCGCCCATATTCCAGAGCGCCCTGCCGGTCTACGACGAGCCGGTGCCCCGCAGACGCATATCCATCTCCAACGGCCAGATCAGCCAGCTGGGTGAGGATATCGAGACAGTGGAAAACCTGTACAACACCCAGCCTCCGCCTCTGCCGAGGTACCACGAGCCACCAATGGCACAGGTGCCACAGTACAACCAGCAGTACAACCAGCCACAGACACAGACACAGCCACAGCCACAGACACAGCCGCAGACACAACCACAACCACAGTTCTTCCCCGCCGTCAAGCAGGAACAGCAGACAACTTCCGGAGTGCCAAATTTGCCGCTGACGGCCCCCGCACAGCTCGAGCAGCTGCCGCGCCAGGCGTTTGTCGCCCCGGCAGGCGAGCGGGTGGCGCCGCTGCCGCAGGGACCACAGGGACCACAGGGTCTGCAGCAGTCGCCACAGCAACAGCCGCTGTTCCCGCAGTTCCGCGACAGGGAGGGTGACCGTTCCGTGGAGCGCTCCGTGGAGCGCCCTGGCGAACGTTCCGCGGAACCCCGCCCGGGTACCACGGCGTGGAAGCGTGCGCGGCTACTGGAGCGCAACAGGATCGCGGCGTCCAAGTGCAGGCAGCGCAAGAAGGTGGCGCAGATGCAGCTGCAGGTGGACTACAACAAGATTGCCAAGGACAATCTGGTGCTGAGGCGCAAGATCGTGTACTACGAGAAACTGATCTCGAAGTTCAAGAAGTTCATGGAGTCGCATTTCAACATCTGCCACAAGTCGTCGAATAGCGTGAACGACGAGGACAAGAATGGACTGAAGATAATACAGGAGATGCTCATGATCGACGAGGATGTGCATGAGGTGAACGACAACGGCAAGATCCTGAAGTTGAGCGCGAAGGACGAGGCTGAGGATTTGCTGCCGATGCCGATGTCGCTGTCGGGTGATGCACTATCGCTGTCCGACCCGCAGGAGCCGCTGGACGAGGAGTAGGCTTTGCAAGGTACGTTCTTGTTAAAGGCATCGGAATAAGAATAGTATATACACATATATGTATGCATTACAAACGAACTATATTTTTGTATAGACGGGGATATTAGGGCGTGCTTTGACAGTTGTCAAGACATATTTTTTTTTAGGGGCGGATCGATGTGGCAGGAATCGTTTGCATTTGGATCCAGATATACATCTGCATTAGCGTTATGCACACATGCTCCTTTTTCTTATTTTAAATATTCATACATTGACGTTAAACACTTGCGTACATGATATTATGATTTGTTAATATATATATATAAATACACACACACATATGTAGTGGGAGGGAATGTAGCTGTAGCACTGTCACTACCACCACTACATTGGGCAATTGCACATGCAGTAAGTTATAGATGTGGAGAGTTCATTGGGTCGTTAACGGGGTTTGTCCTTTTTTTTTTGCGAACAGGCATGATATCTTAGTATTATTAAGTTTATTTGGCCGGTGTGATATCTTAGTGCTATTAAGTTTATCCCACAGGCTCCGTATCTTAGTAACATCAAGCTTATCTCACTGGCGCGAACCATTCATGCCCCATTGCCTCTCTCGCTGTCAGTCTCTCTTGGTGGTCGTAGCGCAAGAGATTGTCTATCAGATCGATGATGGCCTCGTTTCCGCTCAGATGCTTGTTTGCCTCGTTGATGTAGCGGTACCAAGGTCTGCGGATGTACTGGTCCATGTCGTGGAACTCGCGTGGCAGCACAATCTCGTACTTGTCCAAGTACTTCTCAAAGTCGTCGCTTCCAAGGACACGCACGATCTTTACGAGCTGGTCCGTGTTGCTTGTGCCGTGGAAGAAAGGCTCCTTCTGGAAGATCATGGAGGCGAGCATGGTGCCGAACGACCACATGTCCAAGGAGTAGTCGTACATCCGGTAGTCCACCAGCAGCTCGGGTCCCTTGAAGAACCGCGACGCCACGCGCACGTTGTACTCCATGTTGATGTGGTAGAACTCCGCGAGACCCCAGTCGATCAGTCTCAGCTTGCGCTGCTTGTGGTCGATCATGACATTGTGGGGTTTCACGTCTCTGTGCATAATACCCATTGAGTGGCAGTAGTCCAGGGCCTTCAGCAGCTCGAACATGTAGTAGCGCATGTCGTAGTCTGTGAGTTTTGGGTAGAGCACGCGGAAGTCTGCATTCTCGACGTACTCGAACACCAGCGCGGGTGTCCTCGACACGGGGTCCTTGATTATGTCGAACAGCTGGATGATGTTCTCGTGGCCGTTGTGTGGCATGTCGTAGAGGAACTCGCGCTTGAACTGGAGCACCCCCTCTTTCTTGTTCGTGTAGTAGTTCTCGATCTTGAACGGCTGCGCGGTCACCGGGTTCTCCTCGTTCGACAGGTTCAGCAGGATCTTGATCTCTCTCTTGATCTTCTTCTTCTTCACCGGTTTCAGCATCTTGATGACGATCTGGACGCCTGAGCGCATCTGGACGCCGCGGAAGACCTCCGAGTACTTCCCGCGCCCCACTTTCGTCTCGATCTCGTAGTCCTTGTTGTTCGAGGACCACTCAATTGAGGTGTTCTCGTAGTCCCAGTACTCCTTGTCCTTCTCCTTGTTCACGTTGGTGTACACGCGGGCCTCTGACCATATTCTGCTTTTCATGGTGCTAGATTATAATGCGGTGGGCGGAGGGATGGTTATGTTATGAGGGGAAGATTGTTATGGGGGGAAAGGTTGTGACAGGGGAAAAGTAGCAAATATATATGTAAATGCTTGGTAAACGCGGCCTCCTCCTGGGATGTGGTTTCACGCTTGGGTGCTCGTGCTTGTACTTGCGGAAGTCCCTCCATCGCTCTTGGTCGAGCCCTTCCCCGTGACGTCCAGTCACCTCTTCAATGTTGTCCTCCATTCACCATCGTTGGGCGCTGAAATTTTTTCGGCCCCGACCGTTAGTCGTGAGGAGTGATAATGTAGGGAAAGAACAGGGAAAGGGAAAGTAGGGAAAGGGAAAGTAGGGAAAGTAGCGTAAGTATAAAGTATGTAAAGTGTTTATATAATATCCCGCCCTCTACAAGTTCTGCAGGCCCCTGATGACCTCCTGCTGTGCGCTCTTGTTGGACAGGTCCTTTGAAGCGAGGCTGTTCCTCGTCTGGTGGAAGATATCCCTTGTCTTTTCGAAGTACACGGTCTCGAGCATGTCTCTCATCTGGGACTCGGTGTCCTCGATGAGTGTGCCGAGGTTGGTGATGTGTGCGACGCGCAGCTGCTCCGCGGATTGCGCCTCGAGTGCAAAATCCCTTTCCGTCTGTCTTGTGAGGTTTCCGGAGAGGCCGAGGTCGGTGGCTGTAGAAGTGGTTGCATTGGTCTTGCCCAGCTGCAGGATGATTGTGGATGTCACCTTGTAGTTGTACGTGCGGTTTGCGCCCGTGCCCGCTGCCGTAACCTCGACGACGTGGACACTGTCCCAGCCACTGGTGCTGCCGTCGCCCTTCTTGAACAGCACCACGCCGGCGAAGTCCGTCTCCTCGTCGAGGTCCCACAGGTAAACGCTGGAGACCCCGCCCTCGTAGTACAGGTCCCTGTACACGTCGAAGGAGTCGTTGCAGAGCACCTCTAGCTCCCTGAGCGCTGCTGACGGGAAGGGCGACTCGGCGAGGTCCGCGGGGCTGAGTGCCGGGTGGTAGGCGTTGGACCACGGGGAGCGGTGGGAGTCCATGTCCCTGTTGTAGTCGCAGCAGAGGAACTCCCTGTTGGACGCGCCGGGGTCGGCCTTGACGGTGAGCGGCAGGTCGATGGAGGAGAGGAGGTCCTCGGCGAGGCTGGGTTCCAGACTGATGACGTTCTGGAGGTTGCTCTTGGTCTTGCTGGGGTCCAGGCGGCGGAGCAGGTCCAGGGCAGCGTTGTATTTAGCGTCGGACATGGTCGAGTTGTGCGAGCGAATTGTACGAGCGAATTGTACGAACGAAGTGAGTACAATGAGTGAGTACAATGAGAGAGTACAACGAGCAAGTACAATGAGCAAGTACTATATGTAATTTGCAAGTACTATATCTACTGCACAGAATATACCCACCTCCCACAAGCGACCCCTGTATAAACCAGCCCACAGCACTGCGTGCCCTCCCGCCTCCTTTATTTAGCGCGAATCGAGAGTCCAGCAGCGCGAGCCACGAGTCCAGCAGCACAAAGCGCGAGGCGAAAATCAGAGCGCGCCACCGCGACGGCCGGCCAACGGCGGCTAATCCCAAAGCGTAAATATTTATAAACAGGCAAGAGTATATTAAGAGTATATTAAGAGTATATTAAGAGTATATTAAGAGTATGTTAAGAGTATACACGGTATACAACGGACCCACCCCTCACTGCAGACGCCCCATCACTGCGAAGCCCAGCCACATCGCGGCCAGCTGCACAGCCGCACCCGCAACACCGGCAGAGGCAGACGCGCCCTGCAGCACATCGGGCAGCACGTCCACGGCCACCAGGTACAGCAGCCCGCCCGCGCTGAACGGCACCATGTACTCTGTGAGGGAGGGGAGGGGAAGAGAGCCCAGAGCAACGGGCAAAGAGCGTAGAACAGCGGAAGCGAGGCCGCGGCCCGAGCCGTTCACCAAGGCACACACCGCCGTGCCCAGTGCAGACCCGCACAGCGCCCACACAACACTCTCCTTGAAGAAGGCGGCGCGGGCACCCGCTCCCCCGGCACGCCCGGCACCCGCACTCAAGGCGTACGCCGCCAGCTGGTGTGGCAGCTCGTGGAACACGAACGCCACAGTGGTGACCGCACCGACGGCCGGAGAGGTGTAGAACGCCGTCGCGACAGTCATGCCGTCCGTGGCGTTGTGCACGAGGGCATTGACAGCGCGCAGCGCCCCGTGTGATTCGCTGTGCGATTCGCTCTCCGTGTCCTTCTCAGTGTGGGAGTGTCCGTGCGAGTGTCCGTGGGAGTGCGAGTGGCCCTGCCCCCCGCTCAGTAACATGTGCACGGCCACAAACACAAACAGGCCCGCGAAGACTCCCTGGCCGCACACGCGGGGATCGGACTCCGGGATCAGGTGCAGGAACACCTCGCCCAGCAGCGTGCCGAGGGCGAACGCCGTGAGCGCCGGCACGGCAAGGCCGGCAGTGCCAGTGGCAGTGCCAGTTCCGTTGGTTAGCGAGTCGAGGGGCAGCGCGCAGACGGCGGCGTAGGGCGCGAGCTGGATGAGCGCGGCGGCTAGCAGCGAGTTCCAGGCGGGGGAGAACACAAAGATGCGTTGGAGAAGGGGCGAGAGCGCTGTGTGCGTGGCGGTGTGTGCGTGGGTGTGTGCGTGGGAGTGCGCGTGGGAGTGTGCTTGCCCTTGCCCTTGCCCTTGCCCTTGTGCATGGGAGTGGCTGTGTTCCTGTGCGTGTGCATTGGTGGCGCCTAGAAGGGCCAGCAGCAGGGTGTTCACAGCTGTCATTGAGGTGTGGTGGTGTGGTGTTGTGGTGTTGCGCTATTGCGGTTTTGCGGTGTTGCAAGGGTGTTGTGCTATTGTGCTCATTCCCGTATTCTTTTGCGGTTGCCTGGTGCGTAGCTATTGTGCAGGTGCAGGTGCTGTGGCAATGGCTGTGGCAATGGCAATGGCGCGGCGCGACCGCGCCGCGCTGTCCTTTGCGGTGTTGTGCAGTCCGTGCACTGTTGGCGTGAGGCGTGAGGCGTGAGGCGTGAGGCGTGAGGCGGGGAGGCGTGGCGGGGAGGCGATACTCCCTTACACTCTCGTCTACGCACACCCTGTGCCGGTGTGTTGGTATGGCGCTACTCTGTCTCTGTCTCTGTCTTTCACGTGACACCCACGTGACCTACTCGGCATTACCCGCACACACCCGTGCACAGCGATTTCGGCCCGGCCCGTGCGGGACTTGTGCGGCTCCCCTGTGCAGTAGTCTGGCCTCGGCTCGCCTCGCCGCCTCGCCCCCTACTGGCTCCTTTGGCGATCCCAGGGGTAGTCCTTACTGCGTTTGGGTGCACGCTCTATCGCCAGCGGGTGGTGTATCCCTTGCCGGGTGGATCTGGGAGTATGGGTGGTGCTAGCGCTCTTGTACTAGCAGAACTTGCCTTGCCTTGTACAGCTGTGCTACAATTACCTCGGCACCTCGCTGTATAATTGTGCTATACTTGTACTTCTGCACCTCGCAACACACCACACTGATAAGCAAACACACTACAGTGATAAGAGAACACCACAGTGATAAACGAGCTCACACCACAGTGATACGCAAACACCACAGTGATAAGCAACACCACACAATTACGATGCCCCTGTCACAAGAGTTTCAGCTAGAGCTGGCCCTCTTCGAGCGGGAGATCGAGCTGCACAACCCACAGGACCTGCTGCAGTTCGCCGCAAACTACTTCAACAAGAGACTGGAACTGCAGCGCACGTTCGTCAAGAACCAGGAACAGCTCGCACACGCAAAGGGGATCATCCTCTTCCCAAAGGTCAACAGCAGATCGGACTCGGTGTCCGCGTCCAATGCAGTCGCCCCGGCCTCGGCCTCGGGGGCTAATAGCCATTCCAGCTCGGCCTTGGATATCGCGGGACAGGCGTCCAGGGGAATGACGCCGGTCGACCAGGGGAGCGTGAAGTTTAAGTCACCATTTGATGGTGCCACTGGTGCCACTGGTGCCACTGGTGCGCCAGCACCAGCGCCAGTAGAGCCGGTGGCCCCAGTTGCTGCTGCTGCTGCCCCCGCCCCGGCCCCCGCCTCCATCTTCAAAGGCTCCTTCAACCTCGAGGACGATTCCGCTTCTGAGGACCCGCACACTCGCAAACGCAACAACAACTCACCCCTAGGCCCATTCGAGAACCACCAGCAGGCCGCTGCCAACAAAAAGAGCTCCGCCCCCGGTGCCGCGGCCCCCGGTGCCATCGCCACCCCGAAGGCCCAGCCCCTCCCATTCCACTTCAACGCCGAAAGACGTACCTCTGTCTCCGGCGAGACCATCAACCCGGACAACTTCGACGACTGGACCCCCGAGAACTTCGCGGAGAAGTCCGACGCCCAGCTGAAGCGCCTCGAGCACTCCATCGGCAAGAACTTCCTCTTCAACAAGCTCGACGCCGACAACCGCAGGCTCGTCGTCAACTGCCTCGAGGAGAAGAAGGTCGCCAGGGGCGACGTCATCATCCAGCAGGGCGACGAGGGCGACTACTTCTACATCGTCGAGCAGGGGACCGTCGAGTTCTACGTCAACAAGGAGCGCGTGTCCACGTCCGGCGCGGGCTCCAGCTTCGGAGAGCTAGCGCTCATGTACAACAGCCCAAGAGCCGCAACAGTCGTCGCGCAGTCAGACTGCATACTGTGGGCCCTCGACAGACTGACCTTCAGGAAGATCCTCCTGGGGTCCTCGTTCAAGAAGAGACTGATGTACGACGACTTGCTAAAGAGCATACCGGTCCTCAAGGGACTGACGACGTACGACAGGGCAAAGCTCGCAGACGCACTGGACACACAGATATACGAGCCGGGTAAGGTGATCATTAAGGAGGGAGACTCGGGAGAGAACTTTTACCTGATCGAGTACGGAGCATGCAGCGTCACAAAGGAGGGCAAGGGTGTCGTCGCAACACTCGGCAAGGGCAGCTACTTCGGTGAGGTCGCGTTGATAAACGACTTGCCCCGCCAGGCAACAGTGACAGCTACAGAGAGGACGAAGGTCGCTACTCTCGGCAAGAGCGGGTTCCAGAGACTCTTGGGACCTGTCGTCGACGTTTTGAAGCTGAACGATCCAACACGTGAGGAGCGTGAGGCCAACAAGTAGACACACATCCACACCCACATCCACGCCCATCCACATCCACACCCACACCCACGCCCACATCCATGCTCACACGCATACGTTCTCATGAGGTACAATGCTTTTTGTTTGTTTTTTGTTTTAACGTCTCACGCCCATGCACTATTCATTGTGCACTGGGAGAGAATTAGAACTGAAAATTATATATATTCATACATATATATGTACGAAACACTCCCAAATTTTTTTAACTAAACAATACTCTTTATTCCAACCAAGCAAGAACTGCGGCGTTCAGGAGGCATGATCAAGAATGCAACAGATATATCCAGGTTGTGAAACTGTCTCCACATCAACCTCTTAATGGTCATCATGTAGCGCCGCGCCAGACCACTTATCTTTGTTATCAATGACACCCCTAAAAAAAGGTTTTGATCTTACGACAACTGAAGTAAAAAATATGAAAATTTGAGGTGTGTGATTGTCTAATATTGATACAACCGGTAGTTGAAACTGATTTACTCTACTTGGTTACCTTCCCGTTGTTGGTGGCTGTGGAATGACGGGATCAGTTTTGTTGCAGATACCCGCCGATTTGGTGAGAGAGACACTCCGGGGTATATGTACGTTGCCACCCACTACCACGATACTGGTGGCAGGGGAGTTTAATGACTGGGATGTGTGTTGTGGTGAGTACAGGTTGTGTTTGGAAACTAGAACAAACATATATGCCGCGGAGCTGCCAAAGATGGCCGGCAGGGACAATTTCATGTTCAAATTGTATATCCCGGGAAACACAGGCGGCGGCTGGTTTACAGTACCGTTCTTTGAAATGGTAGAGGACGAGCGTGGCAATATAAACAATGTGATACATTATTCCAAGGGTTCGTCGTCTTTACGAAACAGTATTGTGTTGCCTGAAAATTGTAAGGATGTACTGCTGACGGATACTCCGATTTGCAACGAGTTGATTAGTGACTATGTCGAGGTAGAGTCCATGCATGAATTAAGCAGCATTGAGGAGTTACTAATTGACATACCCAGCATTACAGAAAGTGTAACATTTGACCCAAATGAAATATGTGCCGAAACCTACAGTTATATAGAGGATACACCCCATGACACACTCATTGGTAGTTTGTCACAGTCGACGCGTTCTATTGACAATTCTGTTAATTCCCGAGGTATACAGGCTGCTGTCTTGAAGGTAAGGAACTATTTTAAGTAGTGGCATTTTGCTTCTGGGTAGATGGTATGGGGTTTTATTATAGTGTTTTCTCGTTCTTCTCGATTTACGTCGGTTTGCTCTGAAATATCCAATCCTTCAATGGTGGGTAACGGAAGTTTCCTGGGACAGTTCGTCCTAATATTTTAGTTCTTTGAAAGATAAAAGTATTTGATTTGTTTGATTTTATTAATGATGGTTACATGGATGTGTTACATGTTGTGTTCAGAGATGTTGGCTATATTCTAGCAATTTGTTTTTAACAAGAACCTATGTGATATAAATAATTGTATATAGTAAATATAAGATAAACCATCTCATTAATTTTTTTTTATTTACATTCTTATTTTATGAAATTTGTAAAACCGTTTAGGCATAATGCTTTGTACAACCAAAGGGTTCCAATATATGACATATACAATAGTACGAGATTCCGACTACTCCCTTTCATTCAACATATTTTGATTTTCTGTAGACGGCAACCGTCTAGGCGGAAAAATAAGAAATGATGAATTCTACGGTGAAGTCAGTTTAGCGGAAGTGGGAAGAAAAAAGAGACTTCGTTGGAATATTCACTTAATAAGCTCACCAGAAAGCCTATGAATATTCACACATAAAAACACCAGCATTCCTAAAATGTCTTTGGTTTCGAGTATTCTCCAAGCTGTCTCCCTGCTAATCATTGCCCATTCCGCTTTTTCCAGTTACGAGTTCCATCAGGTCGCAAAGCAGCTCTCACAAAATGCAATTGGCACCACAACTACGTTACCAAAGGATATAACATTTGAGGCTCTAGTAGGACTTCTGATATTTACCATATTGTCATTCCTAGCCTTCCCAAAGATTCAGTTTTACCCGTTAAGAAAGAAGCATGGCGAGCCTATGGAGAGTTTGTCCCAAGGACAATATTTGAAGCATATTACCCTTAACAAGGCCACTGATGTGGATAATCTGCAGGACAGTGATCCAACGGGAGATGTATCATACACTCCAAACATGATCCATATTCACGAAAAGAGAAAAATTATGGCTGATTGGCTCAAGACTCACCAGAAATAATACGTCTAAGGAATGCATCTCCCCATCTGTTATTTTGGTATGTGGATCCTTTGACTTAGCTCAATATTATATATATATATATATATATGAGGTTCAAATGTCATGTTTCTGAATGTTTTATTGTTCTCGGAATATATGTAACAATATATATATGTGTTGTATGTATACACCAAGGTGATATATGTCTTACTCGTCCGGAGGGAAGAATGGATTGACCTGGGCATTGTCGGATGAATCCACAGAATCATCATAGCCTCCGTTTCTGCCTGTCGTTATATTGCTACTGGCACTTATAATACGATCCCCTGCCAATAATCCGTTGTGTTGTTCGGCGTATGCAGATGGAGAGGAACGGTTGTCAGGGTTAGTGTCTATACCACTACCGTGACTTATAACCATATTGTAGTCCTCGTTACTATCATCTAACTGGGAGGGTTTTGAAGGTGCAGCCAGATCTGTCGTGCTAGAGGTGTGATGTGTGGGTTGGTCTGTACTTGCATTGAAGAAGTCGGCAGTATCGCTTCGTTGACTGGGAAATATGCTAGATTGGTGGATTCCCATACCAGTATCTTGGGCGCTGGCAGGCACCCTAACAAAGGCGCTTGATTCTTCAAAATCTTTACTCCTCTGATTGTGATGTTCTTGTTCTTGAAGTCTTGAAACACGCATTCGTTCTTCAAACTTCCTGGCCTCAAGTGTGTCGATGAGTTCCCTGATTTCATCATTGGTTAGCGTGATTCGCGAAGAGTCAAATTGTGCCATATTGCGTAAAAATGCTGGATGAGAGAAAAGATTTAACGAGAAGATAAATTAATGATCTTTTACTTACACGGCACCTTGAACTCTTGCGATAATTTCTCTGCTTTCTCCTTGTTTGAAAAGTAGCCATCATGTATTTACCATATATAAGTATTTTTTTAGCGTCTTGATAATTCAGATGTTTACCATCCGTGCGGAGAACCGCGTAAATATTTTAAGTGGTCAGGAAGAGGTAATATGAAATTTTAATTTCCCCTTCCTATATATGGGGAAGTATTTGATTTATAATCTTCATTCGAAAACATTTTTAGAAGAGTTGAAGGAATAGTAGTCAATCAAAAATATAAATGAAATCTCAAAATACAGCAGTTTCCTTTTGGTTCAACACTTCAAAACAACATTCACCAAATTTCCACAACTGATCTCTTCTAGGACTGTTGGTAGCCTAGACACAAAATCAACTTTACCCCTAAAGAAACAGTAAAAGATGCCAACTTTGTATCCTTATCATTCATATTAAGAATATACCAAAAGGGTATTAGATGAAACAAAATGTCACAACAAGTAGCCTTGTTGGCGCAATCGGTAGCGCGTGTGACTCTTAATCACAAGGTTAGGGGTTCGAGCCCCCTACAGGGCTAGTAATTTTTTTCCAATTTTTTTTGTTTCAGGTATTATATACTGAAGTTGGGGTAATAGAATAATACAGGTGTTTGACAGTGTAACATTTAAAGCTCTTTAATGTTATATTAAAGGATGACTCAAATAACTCAACAATTATAAAATATTCAACACTGGATCAGATACGCATAAACGGTCTAGTACGCTATTTTTCTGACGTTCGACAAGGCGCGCGTCTAAAACTATTCACCACTGAATGTTCATTTTTCCGTTCTGTTTTGCCTTGGAGACTGCCTGTCATATTACAAATTTTCAGTACCTAACCTCGAGAGATCAGCCCTTCGACTCTAGCACTGGAAATCAGACAGCTAAAGATTGCCTATTCCATTTTTTGCTATTCCCCGTTGTTTAAATTGACGTTACATCGTGTAAACTATTCCCATTCATCATATTCTTTTTAATCTGGGCACTTTATATTCTAACACGCTTAGTTCAATATTTGGGGAACAACGCAGATATCTATCGAACGTCTTCATAAAGATTGAGCCGAATTCATCTATAGGATAATATTGGTATCGATTTACTGGTATCCACATATTTGTGATCTCATTTTCTTTTCAAAATCGATAATATACAGTTTGCGTTGGCATCGAACTAGAAAATAGCTAACTGTTGCGCATTCCTAGTACACTATATTGGTTGCAATACTTTCCACAGTTACAGCAGCCCTTCAATCCGACAACAGTGATAACTTCTTCTTGTCAACTTTGGTGCACAAGTTACACATACTTAGTCACTTTGATACAAGCTGACTGCACGCATACCTATGGAGCACAATCATAATCCCATAACTGGCCCCGGTGACATTGCACCTGGGACTGTTCGTCCAGTTAATAACTCCAGCAATGCTGGTGAAAAGATACCAGACGGGGCTACCTGCAGAATATGTAGAGGTGAATCCACCCCCGACAACCCTCTATTACATCCATGTATGTGTAGAGGTTCCATCAAATATCTCCATGAGCCATGTCTTCTCGAATGGATAAGTGCACGAAACATTGATATTAATAAACCAGGAACATCAGTTGAATGTGATATTTGTCATTATCCATTCCAATTTAAAGTTGCATACGATGAAAATATGCCTGATCGAATCCCGATAACATTGCTATTGTTAAATATTATGCATAAGGCATTTGACATTCTATCGTATGTAGCAGTTCTAATGTTACTTGTGGTATTAATTGGTATTGGTGTTCCTTTAACCTGGAACTTTTTTGGGAAAATCTACACCTTCATACTAGACGGTGAGATGCCATATCATGGCAATTTCACAAAGAGTATCATATTTGGCTTTACGAAAAATGTCCCTGATACTTTTACCACTTACGACGTACTTTCTCAGCTATCCTTCAACATCGTATTCTCTTTGGCCCAGATTCTTTTTA
>JAKTPZ010000099.1:0-32057 GCA_030579215.1 Maudiozyma pseudohumilis
GAATCATTTGGTTTCTGGGCAAAGTTCGCCAAAGAGGAATTTGGTGTCAATACAAACAATAAATATGAGAGATTAGTTGACTTGTCTGAGGATAATACCCAGTTTTCAGATCTAACATATAGAATTGGAAACCAGGTTCTAGACTTCAATTTCCCAGCAGATGATCCATCCCTTCCCCAAAAGGGTAGTGTTTACGGATACACTACTACGACTACCAATTTTAGTTCTCTCTCCATAACATTTCTCACGGCTCCAGAAACAGGGGAATATACATTTACCTTCGACGATGTATCTGGTGCAGTTTTATTTTACATGCTCGACATAGACTGGATGTTCTGTTGCGAGTTACGTGATATGGACTTAGACGATATGGAAGAAGACGATCTCGGTTCTATTACTTACTACGTTCCTGGTGATCCAGAACACTCGAAGAATTCATACACTACTCGTCTTAGAGAAGGTTTTGTTTATCAGATGGGTATCATTTACTTGAACACAGAAGGTGATGCCAGTATGAAGTTCAGTATGACTACGCCAAGTGGGAAAGTTGTATCTGACTTTACAGGTCTGGTCGGTAATCTGATTGCATTTGATTGTGACAATTATTATACCACTACAAAGATATATTCAGACTGGGAGAACAGTTTCACTACCACCTACTCGACTACAGTGGTCACTCACGATATGACTACTACCACGACAATTGAAACCATATATTATGTTGTCACTCCGACGACTCCTGTTACATCGGAGGAGCCATCATCCTCAGAAGAGCCAATCATCACTGATGAGCCATCTACCTCAGAAGAGCCTATTATCACCGATGAACCATCTACCTCAGACGAGCCCTCCCTAACCGAATATCCATCCTCAACCGATATCGAAGTTTCTTCCGAGGAGCCAACAATCATTGTGTCTTCTTCATTCGAAGAATCTTCGATAACCGCAGATGTCTCTTCCTCCAGCGGAGATCCTATTATCACAGACCCTGTGACAGACACTGCTACAGATTCAGCCACAATTTCTGAAGACCCAACCGACTCAGCATGGATAGAGTCATCCACCCAACACTACTCTTCAGTCGAGACTGATTCACCTGTGGTCACAGACTCAGACACCGCAGTCCTGCCTTCTGTCACGGAGTCCCAGGTTGATCCCTCCCAAACAAATGACTCCACCGATGTCAACTCTTCTACCGATGACCATCAGACCGCCTTCAGTTCAGAAGACCCTGCTACTTTTACTAGTTCGGAGAAACCAGGCGTGATAACTACTTCCACCATTACCATCACGGATGACACAGGCAATGTTTTCACCACGGTTACTGTGTGCACAGTAACCACTACTCATGTTGTTACTGGGGAGTGCACTTCAAACTGCGCCCAGACAACTGAACAAGTCCTACCTCCAGTAGTCACCACGACAACACAACATAACGTGGAAGCGACTACCAACGGTCCAATTGTTCCTAACCAAAGCCAGCCTGGAGACGGCAGTGGACCAGTTGACACCACCAAACCCAACACAGTGGTTGTCCAGAAAACTTCTACCACTGTTCTCCCACAAGTGTCGCAACACGCGTCTATTTCAGTCGCTACAAAGCCCGTTACAAATGTACAAACTAACGCAGACAAGACATCCGTCGCTGCAGTTGAGACAGTCCAGCATGTGACAACTAAATTGTCCCCAACGGCAACACTGTTCTCCCCAGATGACGTCAATGCAGCCGGTAAGCTAAATATCGGTGTCCTTCTGTCGTCATTTGTGATTGCCCTGATCACCTGTATCATTTATTAGACTACTCCATTTTACAGTTCTTTAGCCCGCCCATTCTCCATTTAGAGTAAGGTGAGGCGTATTTGCATATATATAGTAATAAAATAAGCAAATTGTCGAAAATTATCCACCAAATGCATTATGCATTATGGTAATGTACAAAAAATAAAGAATAGAATTGCATGCAAGATGCACATATGGGAGAGCGTAGTCAGGGCCTCTAATGAGTAAACATATATAAGAGAGATACTTTGGACTTAGATATAAGTCAATGTCTCGCAAAACAAACATTTACTTTGTACGTAGGTTTAGTAGGACGACGCAATGTTTCTGTAAAATATAATTAATAGCGTGAGCAATGGAAATAACCTCCAATAGCAACTACTGGGTTACACATTTGGCAATGTTATCATTTCCATACGATTTCCACATGTCAGACCCACACAGCTCGAAGGCCAGACAGGTTGTCCTCTGCTTCCCCTTGCATAAACCATTTACTTCATCACATGATGCACCATCCATCCCTCACGAAATTCTGCGCCATGTACTCCCTACTCATTCACCAAGGGCTACCCCTTGTGGTTCCCTGTAGGACCTTGAATTGTCCATCCAGCAGTATCGTCCATCCACCTCTCCTTAAGGGTTGATTTGGTGCAGCCGTTTCTCTGTTCCCTCTGCACCCTGCACTTTTTTGGTACGGCTGTCTCTAAGACCTCTCTTCCCGAACCAGATCTCCGGATTCTTCGTGCGGCGTTTTCACTGCGATTCGCGCTGTGCCGCGCCAAAGTGGTTCCACGTAAGATATCGTCACCATAAAATCCAGTAGCGGACTCCGAAGCTTCGAGGTAATCACATGTCGACCCTCTTGGAAGACCAGCATGCCCAAGCGTTTCTGGGTTCTCCTTCATTCTTCTGGGATGATGAACGTAACGGTTCTCCTGTATGGGGTGGGGGGATTAAAACCGGGGAAAGGCGGGACCCCCTACAACGCAGGAGAAGAGAACGTGATGGTAATTCACAGTGCTCTGTCTGGGATGTTCTGAGGAAATTAATTGCTGGCTATACTAAATTGGGAAAGATGTGGCTACAACTAAGTTATGAAGATTAAAAAAAGCGTAGGGCGGAATTACCTGAATCACCTTTATATTCTTGCGCTGGCTCTGTGTTTGTTTTGGTCGCTGTTCTAGGACCTATATTGTGGATCTTCCAGTGCAAAAGTCACACCATCCATTCAACACATCGAGAAAATGGTTTTGGTACTACGACTTAAGTGAGGGGGGGTTAAAAAAGGGGAGGAAAGTCATCTCGTATTATTGTTGTTCCTCTTTAGGTTGGGTTTCGGAGGGGCTAGTACATTACTTTGGAAGTGTTTGAGGGTGTTTGGTATTTTGTGGGCTTTGCTGCACCAAAAGTAGCGACTAAAATCATTCCTATATTTTGTATATAAGGATAGGTTGCACAGCTCTATCCTGGTAACTGTTGTTCAGAATATTAATTTGAACAACGCCCTACCACTTCATACCAATATACTACATACAACAATGGTATTTACAACACAAAATTTATTTTACATTTTTACAATATTACTACGGCTCACATTAGTTGAGTCCGAGTTTATACCTCCAGACGCAGACACGTGCCACATGGCGTATGCAGGTTTGAGCTATTCGTTTGGTTTCATTTCACAGTTTGCTCCAGAAGAATTAGGAGCTAATACGAACAGAAAATATGACCGTTTATATGAACTATTCGATGAAATGAATGAGTTCAAGGAGGGATCAATTCGGTGGGGACATCAGGTTCTAGACTTCGATTTCCCAGCAGACGACCCATTAGTCCCCCAAAAGGGTACTCTTTTCGACTATACTACCACCACCACCAACTTTAGCGTCATGCTAAATACATTTATCACTGCCCCACAGGATGGCGAATACACCTTTGCATTCGATGATGTATCTGGTGGTGCGTTGTTCTACATACCAGATCAAGACTGGATATTCTGTTGCGAGTTACGTGATGTGGACTCGGACGACGATGATATTATGGAGTATTTCCGCGGAACTTCTACATACTATATCCCTGGTGATCCAGAACACTCAAAGAATTCATACACCACTCATCTTAGAGAAGGTTTCACTTACAGTATGATTATTATATACTTGAACACAGAAGGTGATGCCAGTATGAAGTTCAGTATGACTATGCCAGACGGACAGGTTGTGTCTGACTTTACAGGTCTGGTCGGTAATCTGATTGTGTTTGACTGTGACAATTATTATACCACTACAAAGGTATATTCAGACTGGGAGAATAGTTTCACTACCACCTACTCCACTACAGTGGTCACTCACGATATGATTACTGCCACGACAATCGAGACTAAATATTACGTTGTCACCCCAACCACACCTGTTACACCCGAAGAGCCTTCTACATCGGAGGAACCATCATCTTCAGAAGAGCCAATTATCACTGAGGTACCATCTAGTTCGGAGGAACCCATCATCACTGAGGAGCCATCTAGTTCCGAAGAACCAATTATCACTGAGGAGCCATCATCCTCGGAAGAACCATCATCTTCAGAAGAGCCAATTATCACTGAGGTACCATCTAGTTCGGAGGAACCCATCATCACTGAGGAGCCATCGTCCTCGGAAGAACCAATTGTCACTGATGAGCCATCTAGTTCCGAAGAACCAATTATCACTGATGAGCCATCTAGTTCCGAAGAACCAATTATAACTGATGAGCCAACAAGTTCCGAAGAACCAATTATAACTGATGAGCCATCTACCTCAGACGAGCCCTCCCTGACTGAATATCCATCCTCAACCGATATCGAAGTTTCTTCCGAGGAACCAACAACCATTGTGTCTTCTTCATTCGAGGAATCTTCGATCACCGCAGATGTCTCTTCTTCCACTGGAGATCCGATTATCACAGACCCTGTCACAGACCCTGTCACAGACCCAGTGACAGACCCTGCTACAGATTCAGTCACAATTTCCCAGGACCCAACCGATTCAGCATGGATAGAGTCTTCCACCCAAGACTACTCTTCATTCGAGACTGATTTACCTGTGGTCACAGACTCAGACACCGCAGTCCTGCCTTCAGTTACAGAGTCCCAGGTTGATCCCTCCCAAACGAACGACTCCACCGATATCCACTCTTCTACCGATGACGGTATCGACGCATGGACTTCATCGGATGACCATCAGACCGCCTTCAGTTCAGAAGACCCTGCCACTTTTACTAGTTCGGAGAAACCAGGCGTGATAACTACTTCCACCATTACCATCACGGATGACACAGGCAATGTTTTCACCACGGTTACCGTGTGCACAGTAACCACTACACATGTTGTTACTGGTGAGTGTACTTCAGACAACTGTGCACAGACAACTGAACAAGTCGTACCTCCAGTAGTCACCACGACTGAACAAATCCCACCTCCAGTAGTCACCACAACTGAACAAGTCCTACCTCCAGTAGTCACCACAACTGAACAAGTCCTACCCCCAGTAGTCACCACGACAACACAGCATAACGAGGAGGAGACTACCAACGGTCCAATTGTTCCTAACCAGAGCCAGCCTGGAGACGGCAGTGGACCAGCTGACACTACCAAACCAAACACAGTGGTTGTCCAGAAAACTTCTACTACAGTCCTTCCACAAGTGTCGCAGCATGCTTCTATTTCTGTTGCTACAAAGCCCGTTACAGATATACAAACTAACGCAGACAAGACCTCCGTCGCTGCAGTTGAGACAGTCCAGCATGTGACAACTAAATTGTCCCCAACGGCAACACTGTTCTCTCCAGATGACGTCAATGCGGCCGGTAAGCTAAATATCGGCGTCCTTCTGTCATCATTTGTGATCGCCCTGCTCACCTGTATCATTTATTAGACTACTCCATTTTTACAGTTCTTTAACCCACCTCTTCTCCATTTAGAGTAAGGTGAGGTGCATTTACATATTCATATAAATAAGATAAGCAAGTGTAATTACATCATGTGTCATAGCCTATATTATTCATTTGGGTTACATATTATCCATTTTCACGGCAGGGGGAAGATGCGGTCGCGCTCTCGGCGCTTATTTTGCCGCCGAGATATAAAAAGAGAAGAGAAACAACACAGATATCTTTTTACTCAATTACCCCAACATTAAAAACTAAAAGAGCAAAGGATTAGCATGTACAAACGGCTCTTATCATTTTACTACAATTCAAGAATGTCCAGGCCATCTCTACTTCCTTGCACCACATGGGTACCAACAGAGCTGTTGTGCTCCTTCAGTACCAACCGAGCTGTTGTGTTCCTTCAGTACCAACCGAGCTGTTGTGTTCCTTCAGTACCAAACCCCGCTAAGAACCTCATCCAGACACCAAAAACACCCACAATGGGAGTTTCCGCCCTCGCATTGATTAATACCACTCTTAAAGACACAGAACAATCCTTCCCGCCAGTTATTCCCCTCTTAATACCTCGACACATTTGCCCACGTGACTTCTGGCCAATAGAACAGGAGTATGTATTCACGTGACCACAGGCCAATCAGGCGCCGCCCTTTTCCGAGGCCGGCGCCGCGCTCCGCACAGAACAGGCCGCAGAAGATGATCCCAAATCGCCGCTTAGCGGGTGAACGCGCACAAGCGAAATTGCTCCCTTGCACGCTGCCAGAGGAACTCTGCACCAACACATCGCTGGAAGGAGCGAGGGGGGGCCGCACACGGGCACAACTGCGTTTTGCAGTCTCCAGGACAGCCAACTCTCTTGGTTTCTCGGCTTGCCATTTGTTCAATTCTCCCTTCTATTGGCTCCTGCAATACACCCCCCTGCCCATAGTGTATATATACCTCTTGCCACTGTTAGCACAATTTTCGCCTGTTTGCATCGTGTGTTTTCCCATTTAACAGGCGTTTTGATTCGTGATAGTCGTTTTCTTCCCTATCCATTCTCATTCCACCAAGAAGAAAGATCTCTGCAACCCGCTGAAACTAGAGAAAGAAGAGTATTCCTCCACAACACACCCCGTGAATAAAGTGCAATTAATTTAATTTTAATCGCTCCCTTTTATTCCAATTTAACCTCCCTACGACTATTTGTTATTTTTTACTTTGATTGAAAAGTTCTTCTATTCCTAGAATTGCTCCTCCTAAGAAAAAAATATATATATTAGCCCAACTGACTTGATCCTGTGTGTTTCTGCCAAATAACTCTCCTCATCCCTTTGTTATTAGTTCACACTATAATACTTTAAAAGAAAAAGTCTTCCTTATTCATAAATCCCCCCACAATTCACATAACAATGCTATCCCGCGCTGCCGCCCTACGCACTGTTTCCAGCTCCGTGCTGAGATCCGCTTCCCTGGCCAGACCTGCTGCCCTAGCTGCATGCAGAGCTGCCAATGCTGCCAGATTTGCTTCCACCGCCAAGCCACAGCCAACCGAGGTCTCCTCTATCCTAGAGGACAAGATCAAGGGTGTCTCTAACGAGGCTGCCCTAAACGAGACCGGTCGTGTTCTAGCCGTCGGTGACGGTATCGCCCGTGTTTTCGGTCTGAACAACATTCAGGCTGAGGAGCTGGTTGAGTTCGCCTCTGGTGTTAAGGGTATGGCCCTTAACTTGGAGCCAAACCAGGTCGGTATCGTCCTGTTCGGTTCTGACAGACTTGTCAAGGAGGGTGAGATCGTCAAGAGAACCGGTAAGATTGTCGATGTTCCAGTCGGTCCTGGTCTTCTAGGCCGTGTCGTTGATGCCCTAGGTAACCCAATTGACGGTAAGGGACCAATCAAGGCTGCTGGTTACTCCAGAGCTCAGGTCAAGGCCCCAGGTATTCTACCAAGACGTTCTGTCCACGAGCCAGTCCAGACCGGTCTAAAGGCCGTTGACGCTCTAGTCCCAATTGGTAGAGGTCAGAGAGAGCTGATCATTGGTGACCGTCAGACTGGTAAGACCGCTGTTGCTCTAGACACTATTCTGAACCAGAAGAGATGGAACCAGGGTAATGACGAGAAGAAGAAGCTGTACTGTGTTTACGTTGCTGTTGGTCAGAAGAGATCCACTGTCGCCCAGTTGGTCCAGACTCTAGAGCAGCACGACGCCCTAAAGTACTCTATCATTGTTGCCGCTACTGCTTCTGAGGCCGCCCCACTACAGTATCTAGCTCCTTTCACTGCTGCTTCCATCGGTGAGTGGTTCAGAGACAACGGTAAGCACTCTCTAATTGTCTACGACGATTTGTCTAAGCAGGCTGTTGCCTACCGTCAACTATCTCTGCTACTGAGACGTCCTCCTGGCAGAGAGGCCTACCCAGGTGATGTTTTCTACCTGCACTCCAGACTTCTGGAGAGAGCCGCCAAGATGTCCGACAAGGAGGGTGCTGGTTCCATGACCGCCCTACCTATCATTGAAACCCAGGGTGGTGATGTCTCTGCTTACATTCCAACCAACGTTATTTCTATCACTGACGGTCAGATCTTCCTAGAGGCTGAGCTGTTCTACAAGGGTATCAGACCAGCTATCAATGTCGGTCTATCCGTCTCCCGTGTCGGTTCCGCTGCTCAGGTCAAGGCCCTAAAGCAGGTCGCCGGTTCCCTAAAGCTGTTCCTGGCCCAATACAGAGAAGTCGCTGCCTTCGCACAGTTCGGTTCCGATCTAGACGCTTCCACCAAGCAGACCTTGACTAGAGGTGAGAGATTGACCCAGCTACTGAAGCAGAGTCAGTACTCCCCACTATCCGCTGAGGAGCAGGTTCCTCTGATCTTCGCCGGTGTTAACGGTTACCTAGACGGTGTCGAGCTATCTAGAATCGCTGAATTCGAGACCAAGTTCCTAGCCTACCTAAAGTCTAACCACGAGAACGTTCTAAACGAGATTAGAGAAAAGGGTGAGCTAACCAAGGACCTGATGGCTACTCTAAAGAGTGCCACCGAGTCCTTCGTCGCCACTTTCTAAGTGGACTTTCGATGACAGGTTCGCACACATATCTTCACAATAAAGGAATAAAAGAAAAAAAAACGCCATAACCTTCACTTATTTTGTTACTATTATTATCTATTCTTATTACTACTTCTCAAGACAAAGGGGGCTCATGATGACATTGCAGTGAAATAACAGGAAAATATGTATATCTCTCTATCGAGATATATCCTTGCATATCTACGCAGTGGTATTATGGCTCTATAATAAATAAAATCGGGAACTCACATATACATTTTTGTATTTCTGTATAAACGAACATATTAGATTCTCAAAAGAATGTGGAGGGCAAGAGAAAAGTACGATTAAAACAGTTATGGTTTAATTGTCATGGTTATAGCGGAGTCACCGTTCTCGTTCTCTGACTTCTGCTATTTTCTTCCATAGGCGGCCTTCGGTCACACCACCCCCGGCCGTCGTGCGTCACTCTTTCAACGCGAGGAAACAGCGACGAGCTTCCTCTATCGGCCTACAGTCAATAGGAATCCCGTACATTTATGGAAATTATAACAGATGTCAGTCACCTGCTGTGGTGTCAGTCGGGGTTTTTTCGGAGGGAGGGGGTTTTGAATGTATAAATAGTGAAGAATATTGCCTCGAGAAACTATTTCCCTGTCTAGAAAAATTCATCTTTTTAATTTATTTTGGAATTTAGGAAAAGGGGTACTCCTTTAAAAAAAATAATCTCATACAAAACAAGATAAACAATGAGCGACAGAACTAGTATTCCTAAGTTTGAAGGAAATGTGGCTGTTGTTGGTGCAGGATTGGTAGGTTGTCTAGCTGCTATATCCCTTTCCAAGCGGGGTTATCAGGTGACAGTACTTGAGTACAGAGATGACCCTCGCTTAGCCAATACGACGGACCGTAATCTTCGTTCCATCAATCTGGCTATTTCTGACAGAGGTATCAATGCTTTGGAAGTTGTGGATAAGGAACTATGCGATAGGGTATTTCACGATATCGTCCCTATGATGGGCCGCATGGTTCATGACACAAAGGGACAACTCAAGTCATTACCTTACAGTATTAGTGAGGAACATATTAATTCTATTTCCAGAGCTTCCTTGAATAACGATCTACTGAATGAATTGGACAATATTTCCAATATCAAAGTACGTTTTGGTCACAAGCTTTTGAATGCGGAGTTTTCCGATTCCGTGCAAACTTGTACCCTCCTGACAAAGAAGGGTGAAGTTAGTAAGGAGTTTGATTTTATTGTCGGTGCAGATGGCTGTTTTTCAACCACTAGATCGCAAATGCAACGTGCTGTTCGTATGGATTACCAACAGAAATATATTGATTGTTGCTATATTGAATTGTACATGGCCCCCAAAAAAGATGGTCAGTTTGCCATTTCTAAGGACCATTTGCATATTTGGCCTAGAGGTAAATATATGCTGATTGCACTACCCAATGCTGATGGCTCGTTTACCGTAACATTCTTCGCTCCTTGGTCTATGGTTGATTCGCTGGTCGGCTCTGTGGATTCAACGAAGCATTTCTTGGCAACTAATTTTCCTGATGCTATGGAGATTATGGGCTTAGATAATGTTGCTAATGAATTCATCAACAATCCAAAGGGTCCACTCATGTGTGTGGAGTGCAAGCCATACAACCTCCCCAATGGTAATGCCATTCTCATTGGAGATGCTGCACATTCCATGGTTCCATTCTATGGTCAAGGTATGAATTGTGGTTTCGAAGACGTTCGCGTTCTTATGGAACAACTAGATAAGTATAATGGTGACAGAGTTAAGGCTTTTGATGCCTATACCGAGGGCAGATACAATGATCTAGTTGCCATCAATAAACTGGCCAGAGAGAATTACAGAGTTATGTCGGAGCGTGTCACTTCTGTGTGGTTCAACATTTACAAGCATATTGACGAGTATGCTCACAGAATTCTGGGGGAGAACTGGCTGACTCTTTACACCATGATATCCTTCAGGGCAAATATTTCCTACTCAGATGCTGTCAGACGTGACGCCAGACAGAGGGCTATTGTTAAGTGGTTTTCGATTTCAGGACTCGCAGTAAGTGCTGCTTTAGCTCTCCGCCGCCTATCGAGAGCTTGATCTACCTCGTTACCCAAGATAATCCTGCAACGCATTTTCTTGGTGTAACTTTTTTTTTTTAAATGTATATATTTTATTGATCGTAACAGTTGCTATACTCCATACTTAGGTGTGCGTATAGAATATTTATTTTTTTCAATGTCAAAAGGTCAGCTAAAGTGGAATTCTAAAGAATTTAGTATTACTGTAATTTTATGAATATGTATACCCCAAGGGATATGTTTTGCTCTACACATACATTTTTCCATTTTCATATGGGTCGCCTATCAATTTGCGCAGGACTTCGATGTGTGAATGTGTCTGCAAGCGATGACAAAAAAAGCGTAAACAAAAGAACAGGAGGGCTGACTTTATAAAATTAAACACCAATACCAACCGTTACAGCAATAGAAGATATCCCCAAATATCCCCACACATTCATAACACCACTGTGTAACCAAAAACATGACAACGCAATTGCGTTACGAGAACGATGATGAACAGGATTTGTTCTCAAACAGAACTACCATGATGGCCAACTTCGAAGAATGGATCAAGATGGCCACGGATAATAAAATTAACTCCAGCAACAGTTGGAACTTCGCACTTATCGATTACTTCTACGACTTGAATGTGTTGAGAGACTCGGAAAACAACATCAATTTTCAAAAGGCCTCAGCAACATTAGATGGTTGTGTCAAGATTTACTCCTCGAGGGTTGATTCGGTGTCTAACGAGACCGGAAAACTTCTGAGTGGTTTGGCTCAAAGGAAGGAGCCTGCGAAGAAGAAAACACAGGGTTCTGGAAATGATGATGAAGATGGCGATACATCTGACAACGAAAATGAGGATGGAAGTGTCCTGATTGATCCAAAGACTGGTCTTCCCACGGGTGTAGAAACGGAGGTGGTAAAGAGCAGAGTACACAATAGAGTTCTGGAAACGACTCTTGTCGAATTTGATACAATTAAACTGAAAGAACTCGATCAAGAATTAAACATAGACCCATTGTTCAAAAAGGCGTTGGTCGACTTCGATGAAGGTGGTGCGAAGAGTCTGTTACTAAATACATTGAACATTGACGATTCTCTTCGAATAGTGTTTGATGCTGCTATTAAGGAAGATAAGCCCGAAAATACAGAGAATGGAGAACAAAATGATGATATTTCGATCGATCCTATAGCGGACAGTTCCATATCCCACAGTGAAATCATGGATGAGAACGCCAAACAAAACTCTCTTATTGGTGACGACACTAAGGAAACTACGTTCATTGTCGAAGATGAAGTCCTTGCGTTGGGTATGGATCATATACAATTTGAAAAGCTGACAATTAGCGAAATATCGCCCTCTATTGAGCAGTTACGCAGCGTAGTAGAAGATATCAATAAAGCCAAGGCATTTGTGGATAATGTTAACAAGAAGGACAACTTCCTCACAGAGCAGGAAATTAATGATACGGCACCTGATAACTTCGACTTACCAAATGATAACATGGATATGTATGATGACGACGCAAATGATTTTGCCGAAGACGGAATGGAAGCAGGCCTTGGAGGAGCCAATCCCCAGAATTCCAATTTGGAAGGCATCGATGGAAATCTAGGAGATAATACTGAGGGCGATGACAGTGCTGAAGAAATACAACCAATCATGGAAAAAGATCTGATGGCATACTTTGATGATAACATGAGCAAAAACTGGCGAGGCAGAGAACACTGGAAAGTTCGGAGTTTCAAAAAGAAGCTACTTCCAGAATCAGAAATTGCTGAGACACAAGAACCCACAGACATCAAGTCTTCAGGAACACCGGAGGGAACGGAAGGTGAGGCAGGTGTTGTGGCCATAGACACAACCAAAGTTGCCTCTACAAATAAAAAGAAGAAGGAATTCCAATTGGATTTCTTTAACCTGGACGATGAACTAGACGATATTGTGTTTGCACCACCTAAAAAGAAATCTATGATTGAAATGCCACAACGTTTAAGAATTAACGATGGCCACTTTCTCCTCCCTGATGATTTCCATTTCACAACGGAAAAGATTACAAAACTCTTCATTAAAAGCAACCAAACCATGAGTCTGTTTAGTTACACGAAAAAGGATAAAAAGCACAATTCTTCATATATGCATCGTGACACATTTACCAGTGTTACCGGTCGAAATCGGAGCGACGACGATGACCATGGAGATTATCCAGCTGTGGCGGACGAAGAATTCTGGGCGGAAACATACAAAAGGAAAGAACAGGAAGAACACGATGCTGCAAACCAGACTGGAAATGATCAGTCCAATATTGTTGGAGCCCTTCCAGATAATCCCTTCGATGACGGTGATGACGCTGGTATCGATTTCAACCAGGCATTTGACGACGCTGAAATGAATGACGGTGATGATAACGGTTCTGCACACGCAGAAGAAAAGCTAGATGGGTTTGTCAAGAAAAACGAGGATGATCAGCTAGGATTAATGAGCAAAGTCACATACTCCCGTGTCTCCAAGAAGGTCGATGTCAGAAGACTCAAGAATAACCTTTGGAAGGCCGTTACTAGTCTTGTTGCCGTAAACACAGGGACCGGAGAAAAATCGAACCCTGTTATCACACTGTCTTTCAAAGACATCGCGCATGAGATGGCCAAGGCATATCCGAAGGAGATTCTTAAGGACATCTCGACAAGTTTCTGCTTCATCTGTCTCCTCCATCTGTCAAACGAGCACGGTCTCACCCTTGAAAACACAGAAAAATTTGAGGATCTCGTCGTAGTTTACGATACAAACCTGATACAGTTAAACTGAGATGTACAGTGTAGTAAGCAAGTAATAACACCTATGTAATATTCTTTTTTGTCCATTTCCGCATTCATTTCCTATTATACTATATAACATTTAGTGCCAAGATTTACGCTTTCGGACTACTGCGCCAAAAATATTGTTGGGGAAAATTAATAGTCGATTCTCGGATCTTCACCAGTAAGAACCGATGATCGCTCAATTTTATATAAAAGGAAAGTGATTAGTGAACTTTTTTTCTGGCGAGGACTAAATGTGGGGAATAAACAAAAACACATTAGTGATATTGAGTTTTTTTTTTTGAGGCACAGTAATATATTATCAAATGTCCAAAGTTCGGTACTTGAGATCGGTTAATAGGGCTATAGTGCTCCCACTTCTAGGATTCACCACTGGAGTTGCTACATTCATCAAAGGATGGCCGGATGAGTCTGATGCATTGATGCTTGCGGACCCTGTACAACCCGGGAAGGTTGGGTCCTTTTCGAAACAGCCCCAAAGTTTGCAGAGATCAGATATTCTTGACAAGATATCCGAAATGCCACTGTACAAATCGCTGATGGAAGACCCGCAGGTGCATCATTCTTCGCAGAGTGCGAATATCCCTTCAGGCCATCGGTACTACCACGTAGGCCAGGGACAGTTATTCGGCCCGGGAAAGTTAGAGATTGACCCCCTGATTTTCCTCAACAAGGAAGCCGGTGAGATCACTGTGTTCTACCATATGGGCAAAGACTTGAGTAATTCACAGGGCAAGATTCACAAGGGTGTTCTGTCACTGTTACTAGATGAAGGACTGTGTTTCTGTGGATTCCCCAAACTACCGAGTAAACGCGGTGTCACAGCACTGCTAACGCTAAACTTCGAGAAAGATATACCTGCGGACAGCACAGTGATTCTACGAGCAAAAGTTAGCGAGAGTAAAGGGCGCAAATGTGTAATTGACGGTACGCTCGAGGCAGTACCGTACCGCAACCCACTAGGGAAACTTTTAGGGATGGGCACACCAGACAACGGGTCTGTATACGTCCGTTCCAAGTGTATATTAGTAGAACCTAAATGGTTCAAGTACTTCTCCTGGTTGAATGCATTCAACGATTAGGGAGTTTCTGTTAACACAACAACAAAGTAATGGCTAAAGTTCGTTATATAACAGTCCCATCAAGGGCTATTTAAGTAAACGGCAAAAAAAAGGAGTAATATATAATAATACACAGGTACATTAGAATTGGAACGCTTTAAAGCTACTCTTGATCGTCTCTGATGAAATAAAGAAAAAAAAAAGAGGCGAGATTGTTGAGATAATAGACCAATGAATGTGTGCAATGCAAGTGCGAGAAAGAATGGAAGAATGTAATTTGGTTATCGTTGGGAGACATGCGGAAGTGGGAGGAATAGCTGAGTGTGAGTCTTGAAGGTGTTATCCTTTTCATTTTGTTTTTATTTTATTTTTACTCGAGTCTACGTCTCTTTAGGTCGTCGGGGACATCGGAATTAGGCGTAGCAATTGAGCTTCCACTAGACTTGTTCTTTCTCTTCTTTGTTGCCTTACCAGTACCATCCAAATCGAACGCCAGGTCATCCACCTGAAATCCCTGCTGGTTCTGGAACTCTGAAGGATACGATCTACCAAACTGGGAGAGCACTTCCTGGCACAGATTCCAGTCCATGTTTGGGGCCTGGAACAAACCTGCGTCCCTGTTCATCAGTGCGTTTCTGTAATCCTGGTCAGACATCCCCGGGGTGCGCTGCACCTGTGCCAGCATATCCTGGTTGTTCTGGAACAAAATGTGGGCAATCTCACCACCTTTCCCGTTCTCTCTTGTCGGTATCTGCGTAAACTTGCCGGACAGATCCCCTATCTGGTTCTTGTACGACTTTCTCAGTTTCACGGCCTTGGATCCGTCCTTGTTGGTTCTAGCGACTTGCTCAGCAAGATCGGAGAGACCGTATACAGATATCAAGTCGTCCAGCGGATTAGGCTGCTGTGGCACGTATGTCGTTTCTGGATCCACGTAGTAGTAATATGATGGTGACGTTTCCATAGTGATAAATGTAGTAGGGCTAAAGTGTAGATTTCCTTTTTTTATTGTTTTGTTTTTGTTTGGATTGAGTATATTGCTAGCAAATAACAATAATACCTTTAGAGAGATACAACCGTGCAAACGAGTAAATAGAACAGCGAAATATAGCAGTTCCTTTATATAGATGAATGTGTCTGGTAGAGAGGAGAACAAAAGAAAACTCGTTAGCTATAATTGATTCCTTTTTTTTGTGCTGCTGCGGGGCTTTCCCAATTACCAAAAGGGCTCTTACATATCCACATGATCAACAGGAACCACTCCCTCCTTCTTTAGGGAACGCCTGTCAACTCTTCCGGGAGAGAACAGGTAAGTTGCTCGCAAACGCCACCTGCTACATTGCCATTACTAGCCCAACAGGAAGGGAGAGGAGAGGAGGGGAACCTTCCCTCCGCAGCCGTGAGGGTGTTTCTGACGGTGAAAGTGGCGCTGTATTGGGTGTCTGGTTGTGTCTGGTTGTGTGTGTGTCTGACCGATCACAGCGTATCTCCGCAGGGCCCAAGAACGAGGCCATAGAAAACGCGGCGCTGTTTCTTGCCTCGTTCTTGAAAATTTTCACGTGCGGCCCTGAAAAAAAAAATCGCGAACCGGGAAAAAAAAAGAAATTTTTGAGCACGTGATATCCCACGTCATCGTTGCTTTTCTGGTTCGCGTGGGGGTTGAATATTTATGACCGTTTTGCATCCGTGCACCCTGATGTTTCAACATCCGTGCATTTTTGGTATACATTTTCGGGAGGTTTTTGAAAAATTGGAATTTCACCTTTTTTCCCGAATGGGAAGTCGGGATGGAAAGTAGTGCACAGAGTGCACAGAGTGCACAGAGCGAACGGAGTAGAGCCCCCGCTGGCACTAACACCCGCCTCCCTGCCATTAGTGAAAAATTGTAGCAATTGTCCCAAATGCATGTAGCAGTAACGTATTTGTATAGGTGGAGCCCTTTTTTCCACACGTTTGTGCTACTCTTCTTCAGGATACAAAGATCTGTGATAATTAAGGTATGTTTGAGAGGACGTATAAGGAGCCGTTGGCCGCTGCAGAAATACGAGATGTGCTGTGCGTTTTGGAGCTGTGTGGTCGATTCGTTTAGGAATGCCATATAAGGACGAACGTTTGAACCTGTGTGTTTTTGTGCATTATAATTGTGTTTTTTTGTTTGCAGCTGCTGTACTGTTTCCCTATTGCTATTCAATCTTTTTTTCTTTAGCCAAAGATCCGATTACTAACAACACTACGTAAGTTAGGAAAAAAAATTCTGCATACTCTGCATATTTTCCCATCTTTCAGATTTCATATTAGACATAATGGCTGCCGCTCTACCACACCCAAAGATCGTCAAGAAGCACTCTAAGAAGTTCAAGCGTCACCACTCTGACCGTTACCACAGAGTCGCTGAGAACTGGAGAAAGCAGAAGGGTATTGACTCCGTTGTCAGAAGAAGATTCAGAGGTAACATTGACGAGCCAACCATCGGTTACGGTTCCAACAAGAAGACCAAGTTCCTGACCCCATCTGGCCACAAGGTCTTCCTAGTTGCCAACGTCAAGGACCTAGAGACCCTGATCATGCACACCAAGACCTACGCTGCTGAGATCGCCCACAACGTTTCTTCCAAGAACAGAGTTGGCATCCTAGCCAGAGCCAAGGCTCTAGGTGTCAAGGTCACCAACCCTAAGGGTCGTCTGGCTCTAGAGGCTTAAGTTACATTACCCCGCGTATTTGTTTTCCACACACAATATATTTGTTATTATTGTCTTTTTTGCATATGCCCGTTGTTCTGTGATTTTATCAAGGCTTTGTTGAGAATCCAAACATACATCCTTTACACTTATTCTACCACAACCGTATAATATATATATATATTGATCTATATACATATACTAAAGAAATACAACAAGATCGTCATTATTATATTGAGAGGTGGCAAGATCGTCATTATTACATTGAAGAGGTGGCAAGATCGTCATTATTACATTGAGAGGTGGCAAGAGCATCGTATACTTGTTGTGTTTGCACACGGCGTTTGCTAATGTGAGTGGAGTAGCCCTCTGCCCCTGTTTGTAGAATATCACTTTTGTTTATGTTTGTATATGTATCTATATGTTCTTTGTGCTTTAGATAAGTGAGCAAGCTTGATTGCCTCGTTCCCACCGCTCCATCAGTAGTACAACCAGGCAAGTAGGAATATTACAATGGCAATTAGGAGTAGCAGGTTTGAATTGCTGGCGGCAGCATCCGTTGGCTGTTCCTTTGCTAGAGGAGCATCGAAAGAAGGAACGGCGGATTCTGGGGCGGCCACAGGAGCGGCCGCACTCTTCTTAACTGGGGCAGCAGCAGCAACTGGGACCTCCCTCTTGACCTCATTGACCAGATCGGAAGTAAGGATCTCATCCTTGACCTGTTCCTGAATATGTTTCTCGGTAGTAGTTGGTTGAGGAATTGCAGCTGGAGCAGCGACGACAGGAACTGGGGCGGCAATTGGGGCAGCGACAGGGACAGGCGTAACGGCAGCAGGAGCTGGAGCTGGAGCAACAGGCGCGGCGGCAATTGGAACATCCTGGGCAGAGGTAGCGATTTGTTCGGCGGTCTCAGCGCGTGGAGTGAAGTTGTAGGCAACCTTTAGCTTCTTAGACTGCATCTGCGCCTTGAACTCCGCCTCCAGACTTGGCCAAACATCGACGACGGACTTGTCGCCCGTCTCGTATGGGGAAGGCAGTGCCAGCACAAGGAACTTGTCCTTGCACTTGGACCCTGGAGCAGGCTCCTCTGGCAGACCCATGAACACGATCTCGATGTCCCTGGTCTCTCCTGGCTTCATGAATGCAGCGGTGGGACGGACACAGTACAGCTTTGGAGCCGTGGTCTTCACCTTGAAAGCGACACCCTGGTCCGAGTCGTTTCTAATGCTGATGTGGTCGACAGACTCCTTAACCAGTGGAGCCTGGAATTCTAGGGTCTCTGGGGTGATCACTACCTGAGACATTGATGCGTTTGTTTACTGTTTTGGGGGATATATCAATCTGCACTGTGCGTGATTTCAGAGAGAGATAGATATATATATATGCGTGCGCGTGGTAAATAAATAGTATACGTTAATGTTAGAGAATGCTGTATACCTTGGCGCTAGGAGGTGATGTATATCTTGTATGTCTTGTGCGTGTGTGTGTGTGTGTGTTTGGCAAAAGCGGCGGTTCAGTTATGCTTTTGTTTTCCTTTCGGATCAAAACGCTTATGTGGACAGGGGTTCTAAACGGGCGTGTGCCTGGGAAGGATAATAATGTATTATTTTTTTCAGTGAATGGACAAAACCAAACGAGTAGAAGTGGACTAATCAGGCAGTACGAATCCAAACAGAGCAGTTGTTGATACCGATATATATGTAAGAGAAGTAACCTAAATATCGCAGGCTCTACACGAAAACAACGACAGCGAAAATGCGAACAATTCTTCCAGCCTCGAGGCTGTCCCCTTTTACCTCTTGATTCCCCCCTCTCCTCTCCTCTCCTCAACCTGCAGGGTTGTGCTTCTGCTGAAGCTGCTTGTGGCCAACCTGGCACCTCAACACTGCTGGCATTCTCCAGCTGCACACTCCGACCTTGCAGTAGACGTGGGAAGGCAGGAGAACCGCGACCTGTGTCAGCGGTTGCTGCTCCTGTTGTCCTCTCTGCCTTTGTCTGCGGGCGTTGTCGAGAATCCACTGTTTTGACTGCTGCGGCACTTTTGTTAGTCGTCGCAGATGACAGGAATTTTTGGGAGAGTTACCCGGCGGAGGGCTGAAATTTATGACGGCGGTTTAGCCGCTGAGGGTGTGGAGTTTTAACACCCTGGAGGTTCGAAGTTTTAACACCGGGAAGTAAATTGTATTAACACATGCACAGTACAATGTATATAACACAAGCGAAGTACAATGTTTTGACACACGAACAGTACAATGTATTCTCATATGCGAAGCGCAACGTTTTAGCACATGGGATATTGAATATATGTTTGCCCAAGTTGGACAACTGTGGATGTGGACTATATACTGGTATAATGTTTACGTTGTTAGGAGATTGTTAATTGAATAGGTAAGGGAAAGGGATATACGAAGATTCAGAGACAGTTGTAGGTATTAATAAAGGTAAATGCGATGGTTTCTTTGGATATTGGGATCGTGATCTGCAGAGTAGAGCAGATTGTACATTACTGACAAACATCACATACTAACAACATGATACGAGCCAGTGTTTTTTTAACGGGTGGGCCGATATTTACATGTGTTCAGCTCGTTATATCTACCACAGAACAAGACAAATATGTATCATGCATACAGCTTTTACAACTACAGTAGGTGAGAATAATAATTTATGCGAAGACTGCACATGTGACTGGAAATGACCATTCCAATCCCACCTCGCTGCACACTTCCTGAAAATGACCATCCCAATCCCATCTCGCTGCACACTTCCTGAAAACAACCACACACTCATCAAGATCGTCGTTTAAACACCATACAGTTCCCTCCAGCCTTCCCCTAGCGATAACGACTAAACACTTTTCCATGCATAAGCGCGTTCCCTCGTACCGCGTTTACCCGAGACGCGTCGGCAGCGCTTGGCTGTTGCATTCAGCCCACCCCGCAGCGCCACACGCGCCATCGTCGCTAAGGAACCGGGGGACAAACATGGAATTGCTTGCTCGCAGAGCTATCCGCGTACAGATAAAAAGGGTCTCCACCCCACTGGTGACCAGGTCGTAAAATAACATATTGTTAATTCCACATTAGCACTCGTAGATCAAACTCACTGGCTTGTTTTTTCTTCTTCTTTTGAGAAGAGCACTATTATTATCGACTGGTATACACTGAATTTATCATCACAAAACACCGAAAAACAAACAAGATATCCAGATTTCAATGCCAGCAAATCCTAGATCTGGTATTATAACTTTACTTCACACAGCATGTGGTGCCGGTATTCTGGCAATGCCCTTCGGATTCAGACCATTCGGTCTCATCCCAGGGTTTGCTATCCTAACCATTTGCGCGGCATGCTCTACACTCGGACTACTGCTCCAGGCAAGAGTAGCACAGTACGCACCCGACAAGGGCGCATCGTTCTTCAGTCTGGCCCAACTGATCAACCCTAACCTCAGCATAATGTTTGACATGGCTATCGCAGTGAAATGTTTCGGTGTGGGCATTTCCTACATTATTGTAGTCGGAGATCTGATCCCCTTAATTTTGTTTGTGTTTACAAGAAATACATTGCTCCTAAACAGAAACTTTAATATAACGCTGATCATGTTGTTCGTGATAGGACCGTTATGCTTCCTAAAAAAGTTGAACTCTCTCAGATATGCGTCCATGGTGGCGATTTCGGCAGTGGCATACCTGTGCGTCCTAGTAGTGTTCCACTTCCTGTGGCCATCCGAAGCCATCAATGATCTCAAGGGAGATATATCCTACGGATTCCCAACAAATGAACCATCACCTCTAACAACATTGCCAATCTTCATTTTTGCGTACACATGCCACCACAATATGTTTTCGGTAATTAACGAACAGAAGGATGGTACGTTCAAAAGCGTAAAAAGAATAGCCGTGGGGTCTATGATCCTGGCATACTTGCTTTACTGTTTGATTGGATTTTCCGGATACTTGACATTCGGTGACAACATTGTAGGAAATATCATCACATTATACCCACTGTCACTATCAAGTACCATCGGTAGAGTGGCAATCGTGCTCCTCGTAACATTTGCATTCCCACTGCAATGTCATCCAGCCAGAGCATCCATACACCATATCATACACTACGTCGAGGAGAGGAGGAAGGAGGCTGCTCAAGAACAGGACTTGACTAATAGTAGTGAAGTTTCAAGAGAGCTACAAGGTATAGTGACCAATGAGCATGAGACCTTGCTCGCCGAACAGCTAGTAGTGGAGAACTCAAACAGTCAACCACAAGAAGTTCCATTAACAGGAAGGCGGTTTATAATCATTACAACTTGCATCCTGATCGCATCCTACTTGGTGGCGATATTAGTCTCTGAACTGGCAAAGGTTCTCTCCATCGTCGGTGCCACTGGCTCTACATCCATTTCGTTCATTCTGCCCGGTACATTTGGATACAAGCTTATCGGTTCCGAGTTCACAGACAACTCCACAAACACAATGTCGAGGTTTGACAAATTCCTAAAGTATGCTGCCTTATGCCTAGTGATGTGGGGGGTGTTTGTTATGGTGACTTCCTTGTCCGCCACACTTCTACTGGGTGTCTCTCATTAATACCATTTTTGTCCGAAGGTAGTATTTGTGTGTCAATCTGTACATTCCCATTTCAGATTATATATTGCTATTTAAGATAGTCTATAATAACCAGTTAACACTGGAAACACTTTCTTTCCGAACACGAAAAGTAAAAAGCCTTAGTAGAATGGCGTCCATCCCATATAAATTGTCGCCAGATTATCTGGGGAAGTTGCCTCTTGAATCAAACCCTCAACGATAGCTTCGATTCTTAAGCCATTTCCTCTCAACTTTTCCTCCACACCTCTGAGGGCTTTGATAGACTCCTGATTATCACCTCCATCACTAACACCCTGATTTGGAACATCGCGCTGATTGGAGTTGATTCCACCATAAATATCTGTATCATCCTCTATTACGTGCTTGTGTTTGGTGAATGGTGACATGGCCCATGAATATAATGGATCACATTTCAGGACGTCTAAGATACACATCACCTTATCAGAGTCCTTTCTCAATGCTGAATAGACCCTCTCGCAATTTCTTTTGAACATACCTTCTACCCCAGTCACACCAAATCCGTCTATTACGTCACGCGTGAGTCTGAATGGAACCAACTCTGGAATAGGCAGTAATTTTCCTTGATCAAATGCAATCCCAAGATCAATATGAATAGGTTCTCCTGTCGTAAAATCGAGAAGTATATTGTTTAAATGCCTGTCACCAAGACCAAGGATATAGCCAACGATAGAATTTATTGCTACTCCTCTAGTATAATTCTTCTTGGCATCAAACCATGACTGGAAGTTTAGGAACTTGTCGAAGAAGAAATTTCTTAGTTGTGGCTTAATGCTATCCGTTAACCTCGTGAACACTTTTACTCTCTCAACCTGCGATTTAGTTTGGACTTCTTTCATACTACGTCTGGCATCTTCAAATCTGATGCTGTCCTTATCATGATACTGTCTCAGGATCTGGTGTAACGATACCGACCCCTTAACAAATTCGATAATACCAGCCCGCGGTCCGAGAGGTATCACTTGATATGTACGAATTTTGAGATTTGATTTTCTGAACTCTTCATTCTCTATTAAAATATTGTTCACCTTGGTGAAAACTTGCTCCATGATAGCATCCTGTCTTAGGTCATCATTACTGCCTTTCATCAAAACTTGTTTCTGGTAACCGTCTGATGTGGTAAATGTAACAATCTTCGGCAGCGATATACCGGTGGAAGTAATTTGTATAGTATCTGAAACCTGAGCTATGAAAGGTCTTTCATTTTTTCCATCATTCGAGTTTGTTATCTGGATATAGTCGGTAGGTACAGGGAGGTGAATATGAGGTAGCTCGTTTAACCAATAGTCACCCATCTTAAGATTCTTCAATCTGACCGTTTTAGATGCCTCTCTCACTTTGAAACTAGCAAGTTCAACCGATTTTTCACAGAATGTAGAAATAGGAAGCACATACTTCCTATAGAAACTACCTTGTTCAATTGCTTGCAGGTGTTTCAAAATCTTTTCTACAGCTGCAACTTTACCATTAATACCATTGTTGTTGGCAGATGGGTAGTTCTTGTACATCCTTATACTAAGTACTGGGTATAAGGATTCATATGGTATTTTATAAAGTAGTCGTCTCATGATCTTTTCCAAGGAAATTTGAAATGCCGAGTTATCGCTATTCAACGTCGAAGAAATCTGATTTACCCATGGCAAAAACTTCCATATAGGTATGGAACCGATATCTCTCACCAGTTTTTCGTTCAAATCATTATTACGAGAATTCTCAAACCAGAGGCCACAAAACTTATCCATGACATCTGCATCGTATGTGTTCGAATATTCTAAAGTCATCAGAAAGAACTGCAGAGCACTCCAAATAAATTCATCATGAAGTGACTTCAGCTCATTATATCTGTCCTCATCTCTTTCGAGCTGCATTTTCAGTTTGTTGTAATGCCTTTTTGCATCTCTACGTTCTTGTTCCGGGAGTCCTTCATTATGATATATGATTCTTAATGTTTCGAGATTATGTTTACCAGTAGCACACAACTTATTGTACTTCTGAATATCCTCAAGGGATCTCTTGGATTTTATCTGATCGTTTAGAAATGTTCCATATGTGTAGTAGATATCAGCACGTAACTCACGATCCTGAACTGTGAATTGTTTATCCTTGATATATTTCTTGTAGATAACATTTGGAGTTTCCATGTGCGATTCAGCGTACCATTTTACAAGGTAGGAGTTAGCAACATCTGGATGTACATTCAGACCATCCAAGAGAGGAATTAATTCGTTTTTAGAATGTTTTGCAATATCGACATCTGTTTGAACCAAATCTTTCATTATTCTAATGGGTGTTTTAAAATCACCAGATTCCCATAATGCCAACGCGGAAGAATACAATGTAAACCGATCTACCAACTGCTCCACAATAGTGTTCTCCTCCGAACCTGTTCTATTACTATTTATGTCATGCAAGATGAATGAGTTTCGAAGGGTGTCCTGTAGAGAATGGGTGTCTAGTGATATTTTAATTTCTTCCTTTAGAGTACATACCCCTGCCAGTCTTAATGTCGCAGATGAGAATTGTTGTTGTAGCTTGTCATTCTTTGAAATAGACGAAATCAATTTATATCTACTTTGAATCATAGGTTTGTAATCAGCGTAGTTAAACAACTTCAGTAGCTTGTCATCGTTCTGTGCTACATTTTTCAGGAGAGATTCTAAAATTCCAGGGCTTTTCAAAGATTTGGTTATATCCATTAGATTATTCAATTCTGATATTAATAGGATCCAGTCTGTTTCCTTGGTAAAGTTTTCTCTCTGGCCCATCAATTTAATGAGAGAATTCTCTAAAGATGAAAGAGCAAGTATTGGTTCCCTATTAAGGTCCCGTAGAGTATAGTATAGTCCGCTAGTTAGAGTATCAACAGCGCCTGGTTCAGGTAAATTCCATTTATCAAGATTAAAGCCAAGTAGATATTTTTCGTCATTATCATTTAATGTACCAGTGGAGTTTAACTGACCGACAAGCCCATAAAATCCATTTTTCTCACTAGTCAGTTTCAAGAGCTGTGAATTAGATTGCAAAGAAGATTCATACGAAGCATCCAATTTGGCATTTGAAAGTATAAAACTATTCCAAGGATTGTAATCAAGCATAGTAGTACGATTGAATGCATCGATCAGAGAATGAGCGGGTGGTAACCCTGATTGTAAATCTTTATCGCCTATGGCACCGTATAACTCACTCAACAAGCCAATATTTTCTATATTATCCTTGTTACCATTGGCTTCTTCATAGAGTAATAATCCAAATGAAGCAAAATGAGTTCCAATAGTCAATTTCGATATGTTTTCTATATCCAAACACTCGTACAATTTTGTGCAACATCTGTTATCGCATTTCGATCCATATCTTAGAATAAAAATGGTTGAGAGGAACATATCCAGTTTGGTAGAATAATCAATACTGGTTTCAGTAGAAAAAATTAAAGAAACAAACTTTGGATACCATATCATAAATCCTTTAGGATCATATAATATAGTTAGTATGAACAAGACAGGGAATATTGCCTCACTAAACTCGAAGGATGAATAGAACAAAGGATTGAATATAGCCACACTCGGAATACTCAAAGAAACAACCTTTAATAATGCTTCAAGATAGGTAACTGACCAGGTCCTGTAAGTTGATGTTTGATATAGGTTTTGATCGATTGTAAAACCGTCAATGTCCACATGTGGTACCCATTCATGAAATAGACTATTGAGTTGAAGCTCCTGAGTTGATGATAATGTTTCATTGAATGTATCAGGGTTGGGGATGCTATTATTTTGCATCTTCATGGTAAACTCCTTGATGGTATGACATACCAACATGGTCATATTGGATTTAGGTACCGATATATCATTGGTAAGTTCAAGGAACGCCATAAATAACGACACAAATGGGACAGTACCACTAAATATCTCAGCACACATATCCGAAACTCTATTAATTTTATCATGTCCTTCATTAGGGGCACTATTTGGATAATAATGTCTGAGACACTTGGCTTGGAAAATAGTGAATCTATTTGAAATAAAGGTTGAATCTATTTTTCCCTTTAACATCTTTGATAATCCATCCTTGGTCAGGGATGGTTTTTCATCCATGAGCATGACACGTTCATTATCCTGAAGAAGAAGAGATATAAATGATATATCTGATGCTGAAGTATGTTGGCTCTCAATAACCCCAACAAGATCACTATTATTAAGTACGATGTCTTCACCTAGGAGATAATTTATAGTCTTTTCCCATATAGTATTCTCAGATTTATCTTCTGATGGGATTGCCACTGAAAGAATGTCAATAATGTATGAATCGGCATTAACCTGGGATTTATTCTTCTGAATAATGAAATTCTGAAATAGAGTAGGGAGGTACGATATTTCAGTAAGCTTATTGTCTGAGACCATTTTCAAAAGTACAGCTAAAGCCGACACTGTATCATTGTATAATTCTGAATCTTGCAGATACGCTGACACTTTTCCAATAATTTCACCGATAGTTCCACATTTGTGAGCAACGTTCCAAAAATGGAACATCAAAAACTTTATTTCACGGAGGCACCTTATCTTTTCCAGTGTACTTTTAGATTTTTCCAGCTCAGATAATTCTATCCAAAACATCATTTCACAATGTTCAACAGTTATAAAATTGTTCCCTCCAAAATAAGATTGAACGAATTTTACACCTGAAAGGAGATCAATATGTATCGGAAACTGATAGTATACCTCCGAAAAGTCACTGGGTAGAATTTGTTTTGATACATCTATTGTTGGATAATACCTCTGTAAGGTGGTGTTTAAATTTTCAATATGGCCAAAATCAAGGAGTCTTAGAAAGTCTTTAAATACCAGCATTTTCTTTCTTTTCTCGCAACCTTGCATACTACTTCCTAAGAGTTGTTTGCCAACATCAAATATCAATGTTCCAATATGATCAGCCACAAAAGATAATGGGATGGTCAACTGAAAACTTTTCAAGAATATGTCTGCTTCGTTTTTGTAACCATTCTTTAACAGCATCTCTAGAATATTAGTGTCATTAGAACCAGATGAAAGGTATATGGCACCTATTTCCAAAGAATACTTGGAGAACACATCAGTGACACTCGTAAATTCAAACATTGTAATATCCCAGGGTCCAGACGAACCTGCCGAAGAGTGATATCTCTTTACCCAATCTAATAATAATTCTAGTTTACATTTTTCAAATAGTTGTGACACACCATCAATTCTCCATTTCTTTGCAATATCTTGTAGCCCGATGCTAATATAATATTTTGAATGTTGGAAAATATCAAAAGGTAGAATTACGAGCAATGAGTTCACAAGACACCAATAAGATACTGATGACATTTTGACCAAGGTTAGAATATATGATGATGACATCTCGATACTCTCCTGTGGTGTATCAAAAAGTTTAACTAACTCAGAAAAGAAAATCTTCTGATTGGTGTAAGTAATGTCCATCATATAAGCAGTTATCAGACCTTCAAGGCAAATTAATGATGATCGGTCTAACCTCTTTAATGTTTTTATAAGGACGTCAAATATGCGTTGCTTCGTTCCTTTGGGCGTATTGGTTGATAATTTCCGGAATCGCAGGATTTGTAACAGGAGAGTGGCCAGGCTCTTGGTGGCGTCGACTCCACTAAATGTTCCCTTCTCAAAGTTTGTAATTATCCAATCTAGTAAATCACTGCAATCCAGAAATACAGGACTATTCGGTTCTGAGAGCCACTGATCTTTAACAAGTAAAAGAAACTTCGCTAAACTTTCCATGGAAGCATTTGACGTGTTATACCTATTATTCAATAGCTTGGAACCGATTGATGATGTCAGACTTTCGAAAACGACAACAGGTAATAACATTGGGTTTTTGTGTATAGAGCACAGGAATTTATCTAGGGAACATATAAGGTTCATTAATTCTTCAGGCATTAAACAATCAAAGTATTCACCAATTAGTGGATGTGTGTCACCCATATCATCGCTTTGAGCCACCCTATAGAGTGCCAGTACTGCTAAAGATGTTGTTGGATTATCCATTTCTTCTTGGCTCTCATTGGATGGGGAATTTCTGATACGGGTATTGAGTTTGTTTGGTGATATCTCCTCAAAATCGTTATCGGTTGCAGTCTGTGAATTGTGAACAGAAATATACTGTCGTTTATAATCCTCAAATATACCTACGTTATCAAAAAACTTGAAGAAATTTGTGTAACTAAAGGATCCTTTTAAAATCTCATTAAAATATGTAATGAAATCACGCTTGCCAGAAAATTTTAGGGTTGTTGGCATGAGATACATCGTAGTTCTGAGAGCTTGTAAGAAATCCTCGTAAGTCGGATTAGGGTCAAGAATATTGTAAACTCTTAATAGTTGAAATATCCACCTTAAACAAACGTCTGTTGGGTGTTTACCAATTTGCTCTATTATATCTAATGCTTTGAATAACAATTTATTTGAAGCTGCTGGGTCAATATCCAAAATTGGAGGACCGGTTGTCATCGGTTCCTTTCTTTTAATCTTGTCGTTCACACCAGTCCCAAACAAAAAATCTTTTTGAGTTCTGTATGATATTTCTAGTTCGACCTTATCTCTCCAATAAGGTTTCAGTGCCATATTATGTGTGTCGAACGAGGTAGCATCTGGTAAAACGCCATTCACGTTGGATCCAGCCAACCAAGTGATGAAGATGTATAATCGATCCTGATTATGCTCATTGACTAGTACCTGATCCCATTTTTCGCTTAACCACTTGACTATCATCGAGACTATCGAATGTCCTCCTTTTGGTCTATAATCAGAACCATAATATTGAAGTTGCTGCCAAAATGCAAAACTTTCGTTGCACACGAGTGTTGGGCCATTGACGTCAGAAAGTTCGTAAATATCGTAAATTTGTGTTTTGACTGTTGAATCGATTATGAATGCATCACTAAATTTCACCAATTGAGAAATAGCTAAACATGCAGCCTTGCAACAATCCTGTCTTTTAATCAGTGGTAGAATGAGTTTACAAATTCGGACACCATCATTTTCGTTTATTTTAAAATTGTCTTGATACAAAAGTGATGTGAGTGCTGTGGTACACCATGCAATAAGGTCGACATTATCGTACCTTTTTAATAAAACATCTTTGAAGGACTGCAAATGGGGTGCTGAAATGTCTGTACTTGCTGCTCGTAGAGTGAATAGCTGCAGCATTGCCATCTGCTCCTTGATAGAGTTTGAAGTTGTAAATATACCCACAATAAATGTATCAATGGATATGCAATTGTCCAGGAACGAGTTTAAATTTCCTTCTATCCTACTCTTCTTGAAGATGGGCGCAGTTCTGTCGATAGTCTGTTTGAGTGTAAAGTACGATTCTAGGAGATGTAGCAAAGAAATGGCACTGGCCCATGGCTTAATATCACTCCTCGCATCAACCCTTATTTCGCATAGTGTAAACCAATCCACTTTATCCGTATGCAAGGTGTGATCTACCATATCCGTTACAAATGCTTTCGGATCGTAGTCCGCTAGTCGTTGTCTCACAATCTCCCTCATCATATAGACTGTTTCATCCTCTTGGAAAGGTGGCAGTGTCACTCCCACCATACTAGGAAGTTTGTGATTTACCATCCCATAAGTTACCAGAAAATGATAGGTCAACTCATCCTGTATGCTCTTGGCTGATGCATTCCCATTCAAGGACAGGAATTTCCAAAATTCATAGAGTAGATGCAACGACTGCACAGCATTATTTGTACAAGTCGTGCTTAACAGCCTATTCACAATCTCTACCACTACCAATGTATCACCGGTCTCCTTCGAGCTCTTGCTCAGCCACGCAGTTAAAGTTGCATGCAATGCCAGCAGCGGCCCGGCACCTCCGCGGCGCATCGCTAATGTATCCAGTTGTGTAAGAGCACCAAGCATCGCAAGTGTGTTAGACAATGCTCTGTCAGCCACAGTTATGCTTATCTGTCTATCGGCCAATGCACACATCTGTTCGACAAGTGCACCCCACCGTTCCGCACTGAACTTTAGGGTAAATGGTTCCGATCGCACTATACAGAGTAATGCATGTGTCATGTGGACAGCCGTTGGCTCCACAAACACGCCATTACCGTTCAGTTCAGTTACCGCAAGTTGTGGTAGCACTGCTAAGCAGTAGTTGATAGATCGTTGCTTCAGCCGTGGGGCAAGCTTTTCCACGAAAAGACGTATTGTGTAAGCAATCGCAGACAACCGTTCCTCGCCCGCCCCCCTGGGTCCTTGTTCTGTACCGAGTGCATCGCAGTACTTTCTGTGTTCTGGCTCTAGGATGCTCACAAGAGCCTCCGTGATATCTTGAGCAGCTCGCGTTGGAATACGCTCTGGTCGGCTCTTAAGTGTTGTTGTGAGGTCTTTAAGAGCCTCGTTGCGTTCTCTCACTTTACCCCTGTTGAGAGATTCAATTATATTAGCTATATCGTCCATGATGCGTGGGCTCGCTTATGTTGTCAAGTGTATAAACGTATATCTCGTGGCGTTTCTGCTTGCTGGGCGCTTATTCTATAAGTACCCGAGGGATGCGGTGCAGCGCTCAATGGTGGAACGCGAAAACACGTGACTAATGATTATATTTGATTCGGAACAGACTTACATATATACACGTACATATATAGACAGCTCGATGCTATGTAATAATTGAGGAGATGCGAGGAAACGTGAAAACATCCGGTTTCCCGCGCGTATGAATCTATTTGTAATGTTGAGTTTAAAAGTTGATAAAATATGTCGACTTTTTTTTCGCTTACACAACGACACCAGAGTTGGAGGCAACACGAGGCCATAGGTCAGCACACTCCTTACCGACTGGGCCGGTAATGGCGGAACCCTTCATCTCACCCTTTGGGTTAGCGATGACACCGGCGTTGTCCTCGAAGTATAGGAAGACACCGTCCTTTCTTCTCCAGGACTTGGACTGTCTAACGACGATAGCTGGCATAACCTTCTTTCTTAGCTCTGGCTTACCCTTCTTAACAGTGGCCATGACCATGTCACCTAGGGAGGCAGCTGGTAGTCTGTTCAGTCTGGAACCAGAACCCTTGACGGCGATGATGTATAGGTTTCTGGCACCACTGTTGTCAGCACAGTTCATGATGGCACCAGTTGGTAGACCTAGAGAGATTCTGAATTTAGTACCCTGAGCACCGTTACCAGACATTTTTTCGTTATTTGGTTGTGTTGGTCGTTTGAAAAGTTTGAAGATGTGTAATTAACCAATGGTTCTTATGTATGTGTATATGTATGGGGGGCGGGGCGTGAAGGGCCTCCAGGGCAAAATGGTGGAATGCGAATTCTGGCCAAAGTCCACAGCCGAGGCCTCCCAGTCACAGAGGCATCTCGGGCAAGGTGATGAGGTCCACAAAAACGCCGCAGCGCTAGGGATTTTGAAAAAAACTGACAGTCCGAAAAGAGGGACGCGGAGTGAAAAATATTGAAAAATTCCCAGAGGGTGCACGGATGTGTGGTGTAGGGATGGAGACAGTCACAAATATGCGTGGTTGAGGGGTGTAGCACAGTACGCTCAGTGGATGTACAGCAGGTCAGTGGATATGCAGCAGTACGCTCAGTGGATATGCGGCAGTACGCTCAGTGGTTAAGCGCTGGGTTACGTACTTGAAGATTGGACGTATCCAATAGGTTGGTGTAATCCGTGTGTAGCTTGCTACAGTAGTAGTTAAGGCAATATGCTAAAGCACATTGCACTTGCGCAATTTGCAATATGCTAGAACACACCGCACTTGCGCAATTTGCAATATGCCAAAGCCCACCACACCAACGCATTAGAATGCACCGCTACCTCCCACTGACCGACCAGCTCCTTGTATCCCTCGACACAACGGGACCATCCATCACGCCCTCGCCACTGGCGCTCCCCCTCCTCTTGTCGCCCTCGACGTCCCTCGCCATATCCCTCGCCATCTCCTGCCTCCTCTCCATGAACTCCCTCCTGTCCATGCTATTCCAGTAATCGTCGCTATTCGAGTCGTTGCGCCCGTCGCCCGGCCCGGACTGCCCGGCCTGGCCCGCCCC